>PVKE010014313.1:0-35157 GCA_004027555.1 Craseonycteris thonglongyai
GGGGTTCTTGATTAAACATTTGGTCTATCTCCCGCTGTTCCCTAGCTTGTCGTGCATTCTTTCCAAAAATCAGGACTTTTTTAAAAGGCCGCAGGACGCGGGACAAATTGTTAAAAATCGGGACTGTCCCACCAAAAGCGGGACGTCTGGTCACCTTAACCTAAGATCACTGTACTGTACCATTTTACTGAATGTGTGACATTCTTCAATTAAAAGTTAAAAGAGGGTGCACCCTGCATAGCCCCACATCCACCTGTGGGGAATGAAACTATGTTGAAAACTGATGATGTACAACTGTGGAGACTGCTCTGGGCCCTCCCTTTTCTCTCTGTCTCTCTGTCAAACAATAAAAAATAAAGAAATCTTAACAAAAAAATAAAGGGGGGGCGATACTGGGATAGCTCAGCAGTTGAGCACTTGTCCAGGGTTCGATTCCCAACCCAGGCCCGTGAAAACCTATATGCTGAACTGCGGTGCAACTGGTAACCGCCGGGATGGCTCAGAGGCACAGGTTTTTGCCGTGGGAGGACTCCAGTTTGGTTCCCACCCCACATCCACCTGTGGGGAATGAAACTATGTCACAACTAATGATGTACAACTATGGAGACTACTCTGGGCCCTCCCCACTTCTCTGTCACCTTCTCTCAAACAATAAAATAAACCTTTAAAAAAGAAATTAATTCCCATGTCTCAGTAGTTTAACTACTAGAAGTACAGATTAAGAAAAATCCTAAATATAAAAGAAGGCTTTGGCTTTTTTATACTATTTACAGCCTTATTTATAACAGGAGAGAAAGAGAGAAATGGGATATCATGGAGTTAAAATCAAGTTTATGAAAACTATGTACTAAATATAATCATATATGGCTCAGCTGTGAAAAATATTTATAAAATCATAGTAATTTACCCAAAATTGGTGATAAGGGTCTTGGGATGAGGGGAAATATCTACAGAGAGGTATATGAGGGCTGTCTGGAAAAAATCTAGCCATTGTCAATATAACAAGAATAGTTTCATTGTTGGATACTTTCTAGACAGCCCTTGTAAGACATTGAGGCCTTAATTTTCCACAGTAGGGAATTAATAGATAATATCAAAACCTCAGAATTTAAAAAAAATTAAAAATCTTATTTGGAAATCTAGAAGTCATTCTCCAAGGGAAATTAGGAGGATGTCACAGAGCAACAGGAGAAGGGGGCCTGGCAGGGGCTGCCCTTTTCATCACAAACCCAAAGCTTCTGGAATGAAGTGCATGTTCATATTTATCACAAAGACAAAAATTTAAAACAAAACATAAATCTGAAAACAACGTAATGACAGAAAAGTGCATCATATGCTAAATGAAATAAGGATAATACAAAACTGTGCAAAATGAGCTCCCCACATGACAACACAGGCACAGACCCCAAAACCCTGTTAAGGAAAGAACAGGGCACGTCCACTGTGGTCATGACTATCTCCTGTAGTAGCAGAATGATAGGTGACTTTTTCCTACTTTTCTCTATTTTGTACAAGCTGACACTGCTTTGATAGTGAGAGAAATACAGCTAATCTTTGAAAGCATTATCTTTACTTCTTCCCAGACATGGGTGTCAGAGCCCCGCAAAGCCCACTTCAGAAGCCCACACATAGGTATTTGCAGGGTTGTCCACCCACAGGTACTTCCAGGGAACCCTGTTTGGAAAGGAGGCTGAGCCACAGGATGGCCTTACCCCAGGCAGACTGCAGTCGGACTGCAGGATGAGGCCACATACATTACAGATGGGAACCCAGAACATAGGAGAGTTGTCCTGTCCTCATAGCTTTCCAGCCCCCTCAACAAACTCTTACTCCATACAGTGAGGAGGGGGGGAATTTGATATCCTCCGGGATAGGAGAAAGGAGGAAGACAGAAATGTTATGCTTTGTAAGCTCTACATTTTTTATAGAAAAAATCATGTTGAGCTTGTGACCTATCTGGGGATCAGAGAACAGGAGGGGAGCACAGGGTCTGCTCTGGGCAGTCTTGGGTGCAGTGTAGCTCATTACCATTTGGCCATTTTCTCCACCTAAAATGACAACTCCAGACACCTTCTCAGATGACTCCAGGCCTTGGGTATCCACCCATGTCCCTGACCTCCTGACACTACTTGTCTGTTCCACTGCTGTGATCATCCCCAATGACACCCCTTGCTCTGTCTGTTCACATGGGAGCTCCCCTGCCCCCACTAAACAGCCAAACCCCTGAAGAGCCTGGACCCCAGTTTGCACTGCTGGGGCTCCTCAGCACTGGCACCTAAGAGGCATTCAATAAATGTTTGGCTGACTGGGGCTAAGCCCAGCCCCCTCCCCACATACCCTTCCTGTCCCAACCTGGAAACTCTCAGAGTAGAGCCCTGGACAGAGGCCGGAGCAGAGTAGGAGGGAGAAACATTAGTGGAACTAGTATGAGGGACTCTGTGGCAGTGGAAAAACAAGAGTCTAGAAGAACACATCTCTCTTCTGCCTCCCAGATAGACACAGACACCCTGTACATCCACAAACCTCATACCAAGGGCACATCCAGAGAAAGTAGGCATTCTTTCCAGAAAGGGAAAAGCAAGGCCTCAATTTTCTCTACTGACGATGAGGGGTTGAACTAGGTCAGTGGTTTCCCACCCATTCTTCACATAAGGTTTCAAGAGAAAACAGGGTTGCATGGCTAAAAATCAAGTTCAAAAACCACCCAATGAGTTCATGCCTAGGGTTCGGTTCCTTCCCCACTAGGATCGCATTAGTGAAGGCTGGGGTGGCTGGAGAGCAGCTGAGCAGATTTAGCCTGCCCCACCCCCACCCTACTGGGCCAGCCCTATTTTATAATGACCACTGACTCCCAGGTCCCAGACACAAGAAGCATCTAAGAGATAGCTGGTGCAGCTCGTGAAGGCACTGGCTGCCAAGCCTTGACAAGGCATCCCTGGCCTGTTCACCCTTTGCAAAGAAATATGTTTGTCAGAGGGAAGTATGGGGTTATGCCAGTGACTCATTTCCTGTTCAACACTCTCTCCTAAAAGCTCCAGCTTCTAACTTTTCCTCCACTGACTTGGGCTGGAGGTGGGAGGCAGGTGAGTCCCCCTGGAGAACCTTCTGCAGCCATCAGAACATGGGGTGAAACTGACTAAAGGCAATGTGGCCAACCTGCTCTCCACCCCCTACTACATCCTGCCTCGTTCCACTTCTGAGACTCTAGTGGCCATCCCCTCTGCCTGAAGTACCTTCTCCTCCCACTTCTCCTGAACTGTCAACAGGATCCAAACTCCAGGAAGCAGTCCAGGATGCACGCCTCTAGGGATCAAGCGGTGGTCTGATCCACTCCATGCTCACACAAGGCTGCAATGGCACGTGCCCACTCGGAACCAATCCTGGTCCAACCTGATCCTCACATGCCCACCATCAAGCCACATATTTAAACATAAACAAAACAGGAGACAGAAATAGTATTTAAGCATTATAGAAAGTATTATAACAGAAAGATGAAAATAAATAGTGAAAAATGCAAAGATTAATGTGACAGCTTTTGCTATAATGAATTCACTAGCAAGAAAAAAAAAATCATTTTAGTTTAAAACCCTGAAAATCAGAGGCATTCTCTCCTATACTGACATCTAGAGCTCTAGCTAGCTGTGCTTAATTTGTTCCTTCATTTATTCAATAAACACCATGCTAAGCATCAAGGATTAAGAGATGAATAAGACATGGCCCTTGACCTCCAAGAGCTCATAGTCCAGTGGGCGAGACAGACACGAGAGCAGCTACTAATACAAGGGAAATGCACAAGCAGAGACAGCAACAAAGGATGTAAGAATATAGAACTTCAAAAAGCTCTGCCTGAGAATTAGGGAAGACTTCCCTGAAGAGGTGACTTCTGATTTCACTCTTATAGAATAAACATGAGTTTAGACAAAGAAAGGAAGCAGAGAAATAAAGCAGTCCAGGTCAATGGACTCACATCAGTGAGGGCCCCAAGTCATAAAAAAGCTCATTGTATCAGGAGATGGGACGCCCAGTGGGACAAGAGGCCAAGTTGGGTGCTAGATCAACCGGGTGGGGCCAGCCCAGGTGCACCGAGGGTGTGAATTTGAATTTTTGAATAGTGAGATGCCAACAGAGGTTTTTAAGTGAGGATTGATAAGACCAAACACGTTTTTAGGGTAACAACCTGGCTACAGGATGGTCAGGCTGAAGTGGGGAGAATGGGATAATCTCTTCCTTCCTTTTCCCTCTCCCAGAACTCAGGACAGGGCAGAACACATACAGAAGTCTATAGCACTGAACTGCTTTCTCCAAAGACAGAACTAGAAAGACCCCTGCACTACATGGCAGGTCACAGGGAGTCTGCCCTCATCTCTCAAGGCTCCTTTCCATTCTAAGGTTCTCTTCTAGAATCTTAGAGCCAGTGTATCATGTCATCAAGAACATAGGACAAGGGGAAGCCGGGATGGCTCAGTGGGTTAAGCGCTCACTTTGCAGCCCCGGGGACCGAGGATCAAATCCCGGCCCTGGCCTGTGTGGACCCATGTGCTAAACTGAGGAGTTCCCCCAGTTTAGTTCTCTCTCTGTTTCTGTCTCTGTATCTCTCTCTCTCTCTGTCAAAAAATTAATAAATAAATAGATTTTAAAAAAAAGAACATAGGACAAATGGCTCCCACACCACACAGACACGGGCCGCCTTCCAGCTCTAACATTTTACCGCCTAGTAAAAGCCATTTAACGTCACTAAGCCTCCGTTTCACCTGTAAGATGGGGATAATGATGATGATGCTAACAGAATGACCTCATTGGAGTGTTGTGAAGATTAAATGAGAAGATTGTAAGATTAAATGCATTCAAAGTACTCAGCACAGTGCCTGGGTACAAGAACAGTATTCCCACAAAATTCACATCAGCCCAACACCTGTGAATGTGACCATACTGGGAAGTAGGGTCTTTGAAGATGTAATCAAGTTAGGATGAGGCCATACTGAATTAGGGTGAGCCCTAAATCTAATAGGACTGGTGTCCTGATAAGAAGAGGAAAATTTGGATTTAGAGACATACAGGAAAAACACATGTGAAGATGGAGGCAGAGGTTAGAGGAATGGGTCTACTAGCCAAGGATGGCTGAAAGCCCCTAGAAGCCAGGAGAGGGGCCTGGAACAGAATGCTTGCCTAGAACCTCAGAGGGAAATGGCCTGCTGACACCTTGATTTCAGATGTCTGGCCTCCATAACCGTAAGAGAATAAGCTTTTGTTATCTTAATCCATCCAGTTTGTGGTAATTTATTATGGCTGCCCTAGGAAACTAATAGACAAGTCACTGTTCAATAAAATAAATGTTGGCTTCTATAATTATTAGGATGAATTGGAAAGACAGCCACATGCTTAACACAGGTCAAATTAGGGTGTAAGAGCCCAAGATTCTGGACTAGAAGGGCAATGGAAGGACTGTGCCAAACCAGCTTTTGACAACCTGGGCCTCACAGCCTGGTCCTCAACTTTCCCACCATCACTCTGCTTGGGGCCACCGGGGTGCATTTCTGGAAAACCATGGAACAGAATTCCTGCAGCTGCCTTATATAGGTGAGCCCTGAGCAGCATTTCACAATACAGAGTCTGAGGTGAATTCAACATTCTCCTTTTCCAGAGGACTTGATACTGACCCACTGCCTTTAACAGATTTGTCCAGAAAGGCAGTGGAAAACTCCCAGAAGCTGGTCTCAGCTTATATCTTAACGTGTTTGAGCCTTCATTTGCCCATCTATGGAAGGAGACAGTTAGACTTGAAGATTCCTCCCAGCTCTAATTTGAAATTGGTCCATTTGCTCAGTTACTCTTCACTCACAAATGCATTCGAATGCTGGTGCCTCCAGTGTGCCTGTCCTTTCAGCATTGAACAAGTGCCTCATGGAGCTCATGAGCCAATGCTGGAGCCAACTGATAAACAGTGAATTCACACAGACTGCTTCATTATAGCTGCAGTTAGGTGCTGCCATGGGTGGGACTGGGTACCAGGAGAGCAACCAGCAGGAGTCCTGACCTCATCCTGGGGATAGGCGTGGGTGGTCAAGAAAGGCTGCTTTCAGGAAATGACGTCCAATCTATCTAATAACTGAACAAGGAGGACTTAGGCAAAAGGTGGGGAGCAGTCCCCTAACTATTCTTTTCTATCCCTTTAAATCCTGTTCCTAAGTCTCTCTGCTGCTTTGAATGTCAGCGGCCACCTCCCAACTACCTTTCCTGTGGGTCTCACAGAGGTCATCATGCCTGAAGAGGAGAGTGAACCCAGAAGCGTTTACTGATGATCTACTTTGAACCAAGTGCATGAACACATGGGTGTCGGGAAGAAGCCAGCTCCTTCCCTCAGAGCTCACAGTCTGGTACAGGGAAACACATGTGGGAACAAACAGTTACAACACCCAGTGATAAGGACTATCCTAGAGACCTATTCAGATTACTGTGCCCATGCCCAGGCAGGAGGAATTTATCTTCTGTGGTCCTCAACTCCTATGTCTGTAGAATGGGGGAAACCCACCCTGTTTATTCCAATTACTCAAGTGAGGCTTGAAATGATGGTCACAGGTATAAAAAGTGCTTGGGTCTCTTTAGAGGTGACAGGAACCAAAAGAACCCAGAAAAATATACATCCAGAGTTAAGCCCAAACACTTGTTTTCACTAATTCTTTCCTCCAGCTGGTCAGCCCTGTTTCCTATGCTGGTTAATTCTTTTCTCAGCTCTCCCATTATGCCTTTCATTTCCAAACACTTATTAATCCATCTCGTCTCCCAAAAATATAAACAAGACCTGCCCATGATTAGAGAGCTGTCTCCTGTTCTCCTCCATCCCTCTAACCAGTTCAGAACAGAAGACGGGAAACAGAGAAATCAAGGATAAACAGCTCCTGGGTAATACGGCACTTGCTCAACGTGTTCAAAGACTCATTTGCCATTCTGGGCATCTCACTGAGCACACTCACCAGCTTTCTGGACTTCCTTAAGTCCCTCTACCCTCCAGTGCTCTCTCAGCTTGCCATTTATTGCTTTACAGCCCTAGATTGCTGGGCTGTGCTGACCTCTGTTCATGACTGTCCTTCAGTGGCTCCCATTTAATCAGTGGGCCCAGCCCTGCTCAGCTCAGGGACACCAGCCACGTCCCACCTCCTGCCCCACCCAGAGCCATACTGAAGCCACTCGCCACCCCAATGGGCACCTGTGTACTTCTTCCCTTATCCCCAGGACCTGGTACCCCTAGCTTTTTGCCATAAGAAGGAATTTTCAATGTTCAAAGTTTGTAGACAGAGAAACAACTCTCCCAGGAATCGCTGAGGGATCTGAAGAATGGGAAAGCTTATTTGGTCTAGACCAGCCAAAGGGAAAGTCTGACTGAGAGGTAGTGGATGGGCTACCGCGATCCCTCATAGACCATTGAAGCCTCCTTCCCTTCTGCCCAGATAACTTCTGGCTGTGTGGGATCCCTCACCCATTAACCATCCAACAGTTGGAGGTGGTGCCTGAATCACTAGGGTTGCACCCAGGTTCATTACCTCCTCAGTGCTCTCGCCTCCACCATCCTTGCTCGAGCTGCTGGACTTGGCCATGCCTTTGGCAAGCTTGGGGGGCTCCTGAAAGGAGAAGATGGAGATAGAGTTAGCAGATGCCAGGGGAAGAGAAAGGCCTTGTATGGACTCATTGGTCTTGGCTGTAATTATCCTCTGTCCAATTTAATCAGAACCACTCAGCACCTACTTTGTTCCTAGCCCAGAGGAAGAGGGGTTGGGGTACACAAAGGGAACTTCAGTCCCAACAAGTTTAGAATCTAGTTGGGAAGACATCCCCAACACACAATAATTAAGCATGCTAATGCTTTTTCACCTCCCAATGCTAGTGTATGAGTTAGGGCCTGGGAGGACCTCTTTCAAGAACCAGGATGAGAAGTCTCCTGGGAAAAGCATCATAGAACAAACAGATCAGCCCCGCTTCTGGCTAAAGTGGGCAGAGTGTGCCTTAGGCTATCACGAGAGTCATCTCTCTCCCGGAAAGGCCATCTGGAAAGACCTAGAGGCATTTTTTTTTTTTTTTTTTTTTGGATGCCACAAATAGCATCTAGACTAGAGGGTGCTATCAGCTTAATCAGTGGGGCCCAGCAATGCTAACAGGTATGGGAATTGTCCCAAGAACACCTCAGTGGACAAGCACTGGGACAAGGATGGGGGTAAGGCCCTGAATTGCTACAAAGAGTAAGCACTAGTCCCAAGTCTCCCTCTGGAACCTGGCCACAGGCTCAGAGCCCTGGCCTGCCCAGCATCTCTCCCCATGCTTCCAGCCAAAAAAAGCAACTGCACAGGAACAGGATGGGGAAAATGTGGAAAAGACTTGGGAACTTAAGTCCAATTGCAAGCTCAAAACAAGTCATCAGTGTGCCATGGCTGCCATGGCAGCTCACATGACCTTCCACCCACTTAAAAGACCTGTGTGGAGTGCTTGGCACTGGGGGACATAAATGTGCCCCTGTCCTTGGCACTGACGGGGCCATTCTGGAGGATCTGGTTCAGCTATGAGCATCAGGCTTTGGGATGCAAGACAAATCCTAGGTTTTCTTTAGAGGGAAATCCAACCCATACTGCGAGTAGATTCAAAAGCATGTCCTGAGAGCAACAGCTGCAGGAACTGGGAGAGGTAACAATGGAAGGGAGGAGTCCTGTCGGGAGGGGGAGCAAGAGGGATCTTTACAAATAACTACTGGGCTGCCCTGTGGACTAAAGATGTAACTTGTCTCATGTGGATCAGAGGCCCAAGAGCCATGGGCTGAAGTGGCAGAGACAGGCTGAGGCTCTAAACAAGGAAGACTTTTCTCCTGGAGCAGCTGCACCGAAATCAGCTGCCTAGGGAAGCTGAAAGCTCCCAATGCCATGAGCATTCAGGCCTCCCGAGGCCTGTTGCAGAAGGGATTCAAACCTTAAATGAGGACTAGTGTGGAGGAGCTTGGAAATCATTTCCAGCTCTGAGCCCCCTTCAGTAACAAACGTTAAATCAAGTGATTATAACTACGGGGGCAAAAAGATTTCAGGGAGAAGAGAGCTCTGTGTGGGCTGGAGGCAGGGGAAGGCTTCCTGGGGGAGGGGAGGAAGGAAGCCATTCCCAGGTGCGGAGTATCTCTCTAAGCTGTCACACCAGCAGGCAGGAGCTCCTTCTTTGAGCTGAGCACGCTCTCACTGTCTACTGATTGGGGTGGCACACTGACCCCTCGCTAAGCGGCCCCGGGGTGGCTCAGAACACAAGGAAAAGGATGAAGGGGCTGCAAGCAGGATACAACATGGAGGTGACTAACTGCACACATCCCAGATATGGGGCCCTGGACAAAGCTGACCCCTCTTTGTACAGGTCTCATCTCTCAACTTGATCATAAGCTCTTGGTTTTGTTTTGGGTTTCTGGGGGGTTAAATGTATTGGGGTGACATTGATATCAATTACATTGCTTCCAGGTGTACAATTCTACATTTCATTGTCTATACATCACATTATGTGCTCACCACCCAGAATCAGCTCACTTTCCATCACTATATGTTTGATTCCCTTGGTTCTTTTTTTGTGCACCATCGCCCACCATACAGTACTCTCAGGGAATGCACCTAAGACAGCTCCCAGCTGCCTGGGTGTGTGTGTGTGTGTGTGTGTGCATTAATGTGTGTGTGTGTGTGTGTGTGCATTAACTACCCTCTCTGAACCTCAGTTTCCTCATCTATTAAGTGACGACAATCCTGGTACCTAAGTCCCTTCACACTGTGTCTGGTACATAAAAACCTTAATGTTAGTCAATGTTATTACTATTATTATGTACAAGAAGAAAGTGGGAGGGAGCAGGGGAACCCCACCTAGGAACCTAAAAGAGTTAAGTGCCAGACCAGAATATGAGGGAAGAGGAGGGATGCAAATCCTCCCAAGCTATTGACTCAGCATCCATCCATTGAATGCCTCCTGTGTGCAAGGGAGATGCCAAACAAAATGGAGCTTAGTTATTATCTCAAGGGGAAGAAAAGACTTGTCCACAATTAATCCCAGCCCAAGGGAACACAAAAGGAACATAAGTGATCTAGCAAGTGTTCTGCAAATCCAGGGGAGGAGGGAAAACTCACTTCCAACGGAGAGTTCAGGAAAGGCTTCAGGGAGGAAGCCATGAAGGATGGCCAGGGCTGGGACCAACAGAGATGAAGAAGAAAGGGGCGTGGTAATGGATAAGCAATGAAGATCCTCTAGCCATCCCTTCTTTGTGTTCCACATCCAGGCAGACTTCAGTTACATGTCACCTCTCACTTCCTCAGCACTTATAAACCATCAAAGGAGGCCATATGCAGTTAGAAATTAAAAGCAGAAAGTTAAACCTTAAAGGAGATCAGAGAAGCCTAGCACCATGCACCTCGATCCTTCCAATACTTCTTGCCAACCAAATACTTATGGTCCTAGCAAATCTAATTAAAAAGTTTTCTTCTTCTCAATCATCTAGTAGAGAAAGGCTTTCTGTGGCTGGGACAGTATCTGTTCCATAGGACTAAAAACTACAGAGAGTAGGGACCTCACCAGCTTCCCCTGAATTCCACGCCCCTGGTGTGCCTGATCTGTGTGTTCATCATCCACAACTAAGGTGCCCAAACCACCTCAGCATGCCCACTTTCCAAGGAGAGGGCCTGGGTGGGGCACACAACTGTGCCCAGTTCAGCACCCTAGGAGGTTCAGTGCCTAGTACACCATCATCAATCCTACACTCAGAACGTCAGGCCCAGAGAGGTTATGGGGACAACCCAGAATCAGAGCTGTCTGGCAGATCTCCAAGAGCTCCAGGATATAGAGTTTAACTGATAAGGGCAGAGATGGCAGCCCAGCAACCCAGCCAGTAAGAGGGCAAATGAAAGCAAGACACCTTTAGGGTCATAAAATGGGTTGCTTTATGCTAGTGCAGAACACCAGGCCAGAGCTATCCACCACCACAAAGGGCCGGTCCAGAAGAGGAGAAGCTGGGGGAGGCTGGAATTGGTATCCTAGCATTCTCTGTGTGAGTCTCTACCTCAAAGGAACCACACCTCTGAGTCAGACCTCAGCAACAGCAGGAAATAGAGGGTAGAGAAAGGCAGGCATGAAGAACAGGGGAAGGGGGTATGGAGGTAGAAGAGGAAGGTGAAAGAAGGCAAAATCAAGAAATGTCCCGTATTAGGACACCGTGACAAATGCAAGGGTGTTCAGGGGTGGCTGGCCTGTGGAGTAAGAAGAAAGATTAATCTGATAATGAGGGCAGACTCTAGATTTGTGGACAATACAACCCAGGAAAGACAGAAGTCCAGCACTGGAGCAAAAAGGGGAAAATGCAAAGGTTATCCTAGGATTAAGGGAAGAAGCCTGCTCAGATTTGGGAAGGTGACTGATTTAGAATGAACCTGAGAGTTGATTCAATACCTGTTAGGTGGGACTTTGGTACTGAAGAAGCCTGTAAGTCAAGACCCCTAATATTGCAGCTGGCCCTCCAGCAAGCTGTGTGACCTTGGGCAAGTCCCTTCCCCTGTCCAGGCCTCAGTTTCCTCATCAGTACCACTAGGGGTTGCATTGAATGCACTCCCATTCCATACAGAAATACTGAGGTTCCATCCACATAAGGAAAGGTTCAGTCAGTCCTTCACACAAGTTTGTGTGTGAAGGAAGAGCTAGAGGGAGGGGCCTAGGCCAGGTTTGGTGGAGAAGAGAGAAAGCAGAGCAGTTCTAGGTCAGGGAGCTTGGCAGAGCGGGAGAAGGGGCTGTAGCGGACGGTGGGAAGGACAGCCCGGCCCAATAGGGTGAGAAAGGTAGGGAAGGAGCTGGGAGGGGGTTGGTTCTGGAGGTAGGTACTGTCTCAGATGAAGGGCTGTCCCAGACGGGCAAAAGGTGGGGAATCGAGGGAGTGGTGGAGGGAGCAAAAGCAGGGGAGTGACCTGGGAGTGGGGCAGATGTGGAGGGAGGGGGCTCCCCTAGGCCGAGGATAGGTGGAGGAGGGAAGGGAGAGGGCGCTTTCCCAGCTGCAGCACAGGCTGGAGGGCGGAGGGCTGGCCCAGGGAGTCCCTACAGGGGCCGGACGGGAGGGTCAGTCTGGGGCTGTCCCAGGCCTGGCTCGGGCCCCTCCCAGAGCTCCGCGCAGGCCCCAAGGCGGAGGCGCGGGGAAAAGGGACACGCTCACCTTCTCCTTCTTCAGTTTATAGGGCATTTCGGCCCGTCCGGACCCGGCCCGGCTCCTGCAGCCCCGCTCCGGCTCGGGCTTTGCTCGGCCGCACTCGGCCCGCTCAGCGTCTCTTCGCCACCGCCTGCGCGCTGCCCCCGGGTCGAGCGGTGTCTGCTCCTCCAATTGGCCCGAACTCTTACAAACCTGCCTGACAACCAGGAGCCACCTCTTTGGATTGGTCATTGGAGACAAGCTGCTTCCTTTTTTTCTCATTGGAAAGGAAGAGTACAAACCGCCAGGGTTCGGCTCCCAGAATTGGCTAAAGCGTGGGGTCCCGCCCTAAAGTGGGCCGAGCTTAGCTAAGGAGGCGGGAATAAGGGGAAGCCAAAGCTTAGCTCGGAATGCCGCACTCTCTCGTCAGTGTTGAGTCGGCCTCGGCCATGCTTCCCAACTCGCTCCTTTCTGAAGTGGCTCTCATTCCCCCACTCTGCTACTTCGCCCAGTCCGAACTGAAGGAAAGAAGCCCTAAAATGAAGGATACCTTTCTTCATCAGGGCAACGTAGCACTAACTGCATAAGCAAAACTCGAGGGCATCCGTTTCATCGACAGGGCTTGCAGGGAATCAAAGGAGGGGAAGCCTTCCTTGCAGGCCAAGACCTGGCTGAAATGAGAATCCCGGGTTTGCTGCAACTTTGGAAAGAGGGTCCCTGTTCCCCTACTGCATGTGTCCTAGGATTGGGGAACCAGCTAGATTTGAGCACTTGGGAACGCAGTGGAAAACCTACCTCATTGTGTAGTGTCTTGGGAAATGCATCCCTTACTCCCCACCCTGCCCAAGCCAGTGTCCTAATGGATAAGATCAGTTCCTGCCTTCAAGGAGTTCCAGTCTGGTGAAATTCAGATGTGTATAAACAGAAGATTAAGATACAGTGTAATAAATGACACAAACCTAGAGGTGTCTGCAGGAAAATGTTTCACAAAGTTGACTCCAATAACATTAACTACATAAAGAAACTGGAAAAGGTTCAAGAATAAGCCTGTGGTCCTTGCCCAGAAGAGTGATGTATAAGACAGTGGCATGCAGAAAAAAAGACAGAATTGGGAAATGAGTAGAATCAGCAGGACTTGGTGATTCACTGGAAAGGATTATAAGGGAAAGGGAGGAGTTGAGGATGACTTCAGGAAGCCATCAGAGATGAGTGAGGAAAACGTGTCAGAATGGCAAAGGAAATAGAGAATTTGTCAGTAGTGTCAGGTTCCACAGAAAGATAAAGATAAAACAGCATCACCTTGATTCTGCTATTAAGAGGTTACAGGTGAGTTTTGTAGGAAAGTTTCAGAAGAGTAGAAGGTTATAGTGGGTTGAAGAGTGAGCAAGAGGTGTGGAAGTAAAGTCAGTCAGTGTAGGCTACTGGCTATCTTACAGAACTAGTACTTGGCTTCTCAATTACTAATGCTGACTTAAGGTAATGCAAAGTGGACTGCATGCCAACCATTAACGACTTGATGAGGGAAAAGCCTGGGAGAAGAGGATGTTTATTTGTGGGTGGATATTTGTGTTTGTATGGATG
Organism: Craseonycteris thonglongyai; assembly: GCA_004027555.1. Lineage (NCBI taxonomy): Eukaryota > Metazoa > Chordata > Mammalia > Chiroptera > Craseonycteridae > Craseonycteris > Craseonycteris thonglongyai. Next base: position 13,745 of record PVKE010014313.1, read on the forward strand.
CTGAGTCAGGATACCAGATGTGTTTACCCATTCCCAAGGCCTCAAGGAGCTTACAAGCTGCTCTGTAAAGCAGACATATTCTCTTTGGACCCACTCTAATATCCTCCCAGTCCTTGGTCCCTTTAGGACAGCTGTTTCCAACCTTCTTGACACCAGGGACCAGTTCTGTGGAAGACCATTTTTCCACAGACCCCGTGGTGAGAGGTATGGTTTCAAGATGATTCAAGCGTGAGGAAGCCAGGATGGCTCAGCGGGTTAAGCGCTTGCTTTGCAGCCCTGGGGACTGAGGATTGAGTCCCGGCCCTGGCCCATGGGGCTCCATATGCTGAACTGGGGTGTGCTTCCTGTGTGGAAGGCCCCCAGTTTGGTCCCCCCATTTGTGTCTGGCTCAAGGGGGGATGCCTCCCATATGGGAGGCCCCCAGCCCGGTTCCTGCCCTGTGCACCCCCGCCCACCTGTGTGGAATGAAACTCTGTCGAAAACTGATGATATACAACCATGGAGACTACTCTGGGCCCTCCTTTCTCTGTCTCTCTCTGTCTCTGTCAGAAACAATAAAATAAATCTTAAAAAAAAAGATGCGCTGTTTGAAAAAATGATCAGGATCTGGTGCTGTTGGACTCTCCCTTAGGCCAACTCTGCCGCCTTCCCTTCCCCAGATTGGCCAGTCACCACCACCCAGATTTGCACGTAGCTATAATTTCGAATTCGTATAATTGGTATTTATTGACAAAGGCTTAATGTTTAAGGGGCACATGCAACTGAGAGCTTGGTTTACTGGAGGGAGATTTTCCCTAACCTCAGGTTTTTACATGTCTACTTATCCCTAGTTCTACATACAAGATGGTATCTTATGTAATCAAAGTTGTAAAATAAAAGTTAAATTAACTGAAAAAAAAAATGATTCAAGCGCATTACTCTTACTGTGCACTTTATTTCTATTACTATTACACTGTAATATATACTGAAATAATTACACAACGCACCATAATGCAGAATCAGTGGGAGCCCTGAGCTTGTTTTCCTACAACTAGACAGTCCCATCTGGGGGTGACGGGGGACAGTGACATCCGAAGTGTGCTGCTGCCACTGATCTGAGAGGAGATGGAGCTCAGGTGGTAATGTGAGCAATGGGGAGCGGCTGTAAATACAGATGAAGCTTCACTCACTAGCCTAACCTACCACTCCTGCTGTGCAGCCCCGTTCCTAACAGGCCACCAACCATAGCGGTCCGTAGCCTGGGTTTTGGGAACCCCTGCTCTAGGAGGCAGGGGACAGAGGCACATAATAGTTTAAAACTATCAAATGGAAACTTTCACTTGTGTGAATTTGTACCTAGTACATTTTTGCATGCTCTTTTTAGAGTGGAACTGGGGGATTTCATATATAGGACTGGAGGTAACTCCAGGAACTATATAGTCAGACATTTAAAAAATATTTGTCTTTTTAGGGATAGAAATGCACTATAACATGTAAATCTAATATTCAACTCTCGTATTTTCAGGAGATTTTCAGGAATGCATAATGTACAAAGTAGAAAACAGCTTCAAGATGCCAGACGTGGGAAGCCAGGATGGCTCAGCGGGTTAAGCGCTCACTTTGCCGCGCTGGGGACTGAGGATTGAGTCCCGGCCCCGGCCTGTGCGGACCCATATGCTGAACTGGGGAGTTCCCCCAGTTCAGTTCTCTCTCTGTCTCTGTATCTCTCTCTCTCTCTCTCTCTCTCTATCAAAACAATTAAAAAAAAAAAGATTTAAAATTATAAAAATAAAAAAAAAAAGATGCCAGCTGTAAAAAGAAGGAGAAAGGTGTACAGTAACTAGAAGAGAATAAAGGTCCAGAATGAGTAGATTGCCACCAACCAACCCATTAATTCTAAGTGTAAATACATTGTTAATAACTGGAAATGTGTCCCACCAGTGTCCAAATGTCTTATACAGAGCAGTGGAGGTAGAAACGAGGATGGAAGCTACCTAACAGTTCAAGTGGGAAGCAAGCTGTTGGTTTGGTCCTTGAACTCCTCTATTCTGCCTGCTCTGCTCCCCACTTCCCTCTAGGGTAGAAACAGGAAATGGATATCCAGTTTGCAAAGATTCACTCAGGGAGAACAACTGGTTTGGGAGGGATGAAAAAGCGAAACTGCTTTGTCTTTGCTTCAAGTTTGGTGTGAGTAGAACAAACAAGACAAGAAACACTGGAACGTGGGTTTTGTGTGGGATGTGTTGGAACAGGTGTGGCAGCACCAAACACTCCAGGGCTACACAATCACATGTAGTAATCAGCCAGCTGCCACTACATATCCATAAGCACATCTGAGACAGTTTTATAATCCTACCACTCCCTCCTGCAGCCTTCCTCACAACCTCCAAATCTCAGTGCCTACAGTTTCACAGTGGGAACTGTATGGATTTCCAGAGAGGGTTGGACTCCTTCCTAAACACTCCACCACCTACAGCTCCCAGCACTGGCCTGAGTTGGTCTATGGCATGTTGACTGTTCATTGATGATTCAATGAACTGTTAAAATACATGCCAGAGGAAGCCGGGCTGGCTCAGCGGGTTAAGCGTTCGCTTTGCAGCCCCAGAGACCGAAGATCCCAGCCCCAGCCAGTGCGGGCCCATATACTGAACTAGGGTGTGCTTCCCTTGCGGGAGACCCTCAGTTCGGTTCCTGCCCCCCACCTTAGGCTCCTGGCTCGAGGGGGCATGTCTCCCATGTGGGAGGCCCCCAGCCGGGTTTGGCCCCTGGCTGGAGGGGTCACGTCTCCCACGTGGGAGGCCCCAGCCTATTCCCTACCCTGCGCGCCCCTGCCCACCTGTGTGGAAGGAAATCATGTCAAAAACGGATGAAGTACAACTATGGAGACTGCTCTGAGCCCTCCCCTTTCTCTCTGTCTCTGTCTCTCTCTGTCAAAACCAATAAAATAAATCTTAAAAAAAGAGTACATCCACAGTAGTTGCTTCACAGCCACCGAGGTAGCAGCATCCCCATCAGGCAAAAGCGCAGCGCACCCTCGCGGAGCATGCGTGCTGCACCCACGCCCCGCCCACTTGTCTGGCGGCTCCCCTGCCGGAAGCGGAAACGGCCTGCGTACCGCTGTGCTGGCCGCCCCGGCTCGGGAAGCCGCGCTCCTTCACCTTCTTCCTTGGTCGTCGGTGTCCTGTCACCATGGCGTTGGCAGTCTTGCAGGTCCTGGAGCCCTTCCCGACGGAGACACCCCCGCTGGCGGTGCTGCTGCCGCCCGGGGGCCCATGGCCTGCGGCGGGGGTGGGCCTGGTACTGGCCCTGCGGCCTGCAGGGGAGAGCCCCGCAGGGCCGGCTCTGCTAGTGGCGGCCCTGGAGGGGCCGGACACGGGGACCGAAGAGCAGGGTCCTGGGCCCCCGCAGCTGCTGGTGAGCCGCGCACTGCTGCAGCTCCTGGCCCTGGGCTCCGGAGCGTGGGTGCGGGCGCGGCCCGTGCGGCGACCCCCGGCGCTGGGCTGGGCGTTGCTTGGCGCCGCGCCGGGGCCCGGGCTCGGACCGCGAGTCGGGCCGCTGCTGGTGAGGCGCGGAGAGACCCTACCAGTGCCTGGCCCGCGGGTGCTAGAGACGCGGCCAGCGTTGCAAGGGTTGCTGGGCTCAGGGACGCGGCTAGCAGTGACTGAGCTTTGTGGGCGGGCCAAACTGGGCCCAGACACTGGGGACAGCTGCCGGCCGCCACCCCCGCCCGTGGTGTCCTTCTTCGCGGTTTCCGGTACAGTCCGGCAACTCCGGGGAGTTCTAGGAGGGACTGGAGATTCACTGGGGGTGAGCCGGAGCTGTCTCCGTAGCCTTGGCCTCTTCCAGGGCGAATGGGTATGGGTAACCCAGGCCGGAGAGTCCGCAAACTCTTCCCAGCCACACTTGGCCACGGTGCAGGTCCTAGAGCCTCGCTGGGACCTTTCGGAAAGGCTGGGACCCGGCTCTGGACAGCTGGGAGAGCCCCTCGCTGATGGACTGGCCCTTGTGCCGGCCACCCTGGCTTTTAACCTCGGCTGTGATCCCCTGGAAGTGGGAGAGCTCAGAATTCAGGTAGGATATAGGACTGAGGTCAGAAATGCTTCTTCCTCCTTACCCCCTCTTCCTCCTTACCCCCTCTATGTCTTGACTGAATTCGAAAGACCAGAGCTGTGGGATTTTGGTCACTTAACTCCTGAAGTCTTGGACCTTTTGCTTAATGTCTCAGTCTTATTTATTTTCTGCAGTCAAAATATAATCCTCTTTAGTGTGGTGGTGCGTGGCAAGGGCTCTTTGTCTATTCATGTGAGCTGCATGGTCAAATTACCAGGGTATATATATTCATCTACTCAATCTAATCAATGGAGAATGATAACTTCAGTGCTTTTGCTTGTGCTTATCTTTGGCTTCCAATTCCTCCCTATTCTTATAGCCTACCTGTCAAAATCCTACCATCATTTCCTTCAAGGTCCATCTAAAGATGACACTGTTTTCACAAAGCTCTTCATAATCTCACCATCAAAAAATTAACATAACCTTCTCCTATGGCATTTCGTGCCTTTTTTACAGCATTTATTTTATTCTGCCTTGTTATGTTTATGTAATCTGGCTAATCTCCAATTATATATTGTAAATTCATTGAAGGGGAGGGCTCTTTATTACCTTTGGTGCCTGGTGTCTAATTTTAATATTAAATATATCTAAGAGAAGTTTTTGGCTTCTGCCTTTAAGGAGCTTACTTCAAGAAGATAATTGCATTTGGGGGAACAAATGTAGTTTATTGTTTAATTAAGCACCTAGATGTATGGTTTAGGCCTGCACTGTCCACAATGGAAGCCACTAGCCACTTTGTAACTCTTTTTTTTTTTTAAAGATTTATTTTATTGATTTTTGACAGACAGAAACAGAGACAGAGAGAGACAGAGAGAAGGGGGAGGGCCCAGAGCCGTCTCCATAGTTGACATTAGTGTTCCATATAGTTTCACTCCACAGGTGGGCACAGGGCTGCGCAGGGCATGTGGGTCCGCATGGGCCGGGGCCGGTACTCGATCCTCGGTCCCCGGGGCTTCAAAGTGAGCGCTTAACCCGCTGAGCCATCCCAGCTTTCCCTGTAACTCTTAAGTTAATTAAAACTAAAGTTAAAATTTTAGTTCTTTGATTGCATTAGTCAAATGTCAAGTGCTCAATAGCCACATGCAGATATAGAACATTTCTATCACTGTAGAAATTTCTATTAGATGATGTGGGCATAGACTATTAGGGCTATGGAATGTCAAGAAGAAATACAAGATATGCATGAATGGGAGTCAGGAGTGGTTTTCCTTCTGAATGGAGGAAGAACTACTGGAGTACTCAGACTGGAGTTCATTCAGCTGACCAACTTAGCTTCAGTGAGATCAAGTTCTTTTCTCACAGCCTGAATTTAGAGTATCCCTACTAATGTCCACTTAATCCCAGTGGCTGCCTGGTATCACTCGAATGACTGTGGGAATTAAATGTCTTTGTCATTTGAGTGGCTCTGGGCTAACTTAAAGGTATCACAGAAAGGTATCTTTACTGGACAACTTTGTGGAGCTAGAGTCAGAAAAGTCAGTCAGAAATCTCTTCTTGGTGCTCATTAGGAGAGCTTTCTGTTTTCTAGGGAAGGTTTCTGTTTTTTGATACAAGTATTCAGCTCTGCTACCCTAGGCCTCCCCTCCCACCAGTCTTGTGGTTATTGGAATGAAAGAGGATGAAAGTAGAAATATTGGCTGCTAAGAGAGAGAGCAGAGCCTGACTCTTTGGGAGGAGATTATAAGGCGGTGGTTGTTTCTCTCATAGAGATACTTGGAAGGCTCCAGTGCCCCAGAAGACAAAGGAAGCTGCTCAGTGCTGCCTGGGCCTCCATTTGCCAAAGAGTTACACATCGAAATTGTGTCCTCTCCCCACTACAGCACTAACGGAAATTATGACCATGTTCTTTACCGGCACTTTCAGACACCCAGGTTAGCTGGTTACCCCTTTTAGGAGGATAGCATATCACTCTCATTGCTCTCCTATCCCATTGTTCTTAGATCTAGGTACCATGGAGCCTCTGATAAAAACACACACACATATTAGGCAATATTATGACTAGAAGCCTCTTGGTATACATTCAGACAATACGAGAGAAATCTGGACTCTGAGGTGAGAAACCTCTTTGATTTGAAAGAGCCCCAAGAGAGCCAGAATCCTGATTCCCCCTGTCTAACTTCCCTGTCCTTTCCTCCAGCTCATTCTAGGTCATACTGTTCTCTGGACAACTGATATCTCTGGGTGGGCAGTAGGTCCCCAAGAAGTAGGCTGTGTGTTGGGAGTGGGAATGGGAAGAACATGTCAGGCACATGTTCTTGACTCCCATTGTGAGCTAACCAGGGCCACTGCTGTGTTGCAGGGCAGTCCAGGAAGGGGATGTTCTGTGTGTGCCAACATTTGGGCAAGTAGCGATCCTGGAAAGAAGCCCAGAGAAACTGCCCAGGTATGCAGCTGCCTCCTACCTTACAGCTGGGGTTCTTAATCTGGGTACATGAGATCTACAGTCCCCTCCTCAAGTGGTATGGAATAATTTTGTGCAAAATAATATTTTTGTATAATTTCCTGGAGAGAAGATACATAATCTTCATGTTCTCAAGTAGACACATGACCAAAAAAAGATTAAGAACCATTGCCTGCTAGCTTTGGGAGGGGTTTATTCTTTCCCAAAATTGATTGGTGATCCTAGGTAAAGTGAAGCATTAAAAATAACTTAATGGCCAGAAGTACAAATTAGTAAGTTACAAAATAGTCATGAGGATGTAAAGTAAAGCGCAAGGACTTTATGAGTAGTCAGTAATGTGGTAATAACTATGTAGAGTGCCAGGTGGGTACTAGACTAGTCAGGGGGATCACTTCTTAAGTTATATAAATGTCTAACCATTATACTGCACACCTGAAATTAATATAAAATAACATTGAATGTTAGCTATAATTGAAAAATTAAAAAGGGGGGAGGTCTAGGGGAATAAGAGGTTCACATTTCCAGGTGTAAAATAAGTCATGGGGATGTAATGTACAGTGTAGGGAGTATAGTCAGTAATAGTGTGAGAGCGCTGTGTGGTGTTGGATGGTTGCTGAACTGATCATGGTGATCACTTCTTTAGGTATATAGAAATTGAATAACTATGGTGCACCCCTGAAACTAATATAAAATTCTATGTTAGCTATATTTTAATAAAAAATCTTAAAATAATAACTTACTGGCCTGGACCAAGAGGGGATCCCTTGCTTCCCCATTCTTGACCACAATGTTGTTTGGGCCAGGATTTGAGCTATACCTCTCACATACCTGACATAAGGAGACCCAGGATCTGATTTCTGTCCTAAATGATGGAGTATGCACATGCTGCTTTTCAATCCTATGTCCCTAAAATGGGGGAGAAAGGGGTTGCTACAGACCTGGAGGTCTTCTTTCCTTATCCTCAACAGAGAATGATAAATAAAGAGTTAACTGAGCCAAGAACCTCAAAATAAGGAGTTCAACTTTTCCTGTTGACTTTGACCATAGGGGTTCCTTGTAAAATGGCGAGGCAAGGAATTTGGAAACTACTTTGCCCTATGTAAAAGGGGGAAGAATGTGTATCCCCATACCCCAGCCAGTCCTATTCAGGACTGACTTCCTATAGCAATTTACTAGAAGGAGAATACAATTGACAGAAACAAACCCAGCTTTCAGGGAAATTTCAGTGATGTGGTGAAACCAGCTTGTGGGAACTTGGACATAAGAGCCATCAGGACCAAGGTCTTGGACCTAGCCAGCCTGGGTCCTCATATTCATCCCTGGACAGCATTCAAATCTTGGTTCTGGCCAGAGCTCAGTCTCTCCAGTCTCAGGGCTGTGGTACCCAGATGAAGTAGTGCCCTGGGTAGTGCCCTGGGTAACCTGTGGCACCTCTTTGAGCGTTCCCAGATCAAATTTACAATGTCTGTGAACTATCTTAGTGGCTTTCTGTAGGAAAACTACAGAATGCCTACCTTTTGTACTTTCAAAGGTCAAGCACTAGGCCCTCCTGAGACAGATCATCAAGCCACTTCTATTCCCAAGTATCTGCCCTTTTAGCCCCACAGTGACAGTCTTCCTCCTCTGGGTGCTGAGCACATAGTTCTTCCCTCAGAGCATGTCCTGGAAAGCAAGGTTGGGGTGGGCAGTTGGGTCCAAGGACAGATAAAGATGAATGCTTTAGTTCCCTCCCCTGGATTTGGTGAGGGAAGCCCTGCAGGGAGGCTCCTGTGATTCCTGGAAAGGAATTTCAGTGTTGGTGTGTAGTGTAGCCTTTTCAGATTCCACCCTGTATTCCCTTTCCTGACCAGGCTGGCTGGAGCCAGCTCCACTGTCTCCCATCTGGCTCTTGCAAACACACCCATTGTTCCTCAGCGGAGTCCAGATGTGTTCCAAAGGTCCAGCCTTTGTACTTGGTGAAGTACTCCAAATACCCTCCAGGGAAAAGAGGAGTCTTCCCCTAACTCTTCACCGTGGTGTGCCTCCTTGGATCCAGGTGCTGGTCATGTGTACTCTGACTCAGGATGGCAGGCTTGATTGTGATTTTGAGTTATAGACATACCCATTGTTTATTTATAGTGATTAACAGTAAGATACAGTCTTCCTTATGTTCTAGATTTTAGTACAATCACTGCTTACCATAATAGTTATAAGAATTTCATACTACTACTAATGTGGTGTGCTTTCCTCGTCTACTTTGAGGCATTCACACCACCCCCTTTTGCTAGCAGAGGGAGCAGGTTTGTGACTGGGATACTGTGAACAAAGGAATTTGCACCTTGATTGGACCTTAATGAGGCCCCAGTTATAGTTTGGCTCTGTCATTACCTTGCTGCTGAGGATTAAAGAGGGGAGTAGTCTATCACTTCTTTATCTGGCATATTGGGCTAGTAACTGCTACCTGCAATGGCAGAAGCAACAGATTGAGTAACCCTAACTCACTGTGACACTAGCCAGTGACTGCATAGCCCTCTTTATGACTGGGGAGCTTTTGAACAATACAGATGCCTGAGCCCCATGCCAGATCTATTGGAATAGAGTCTGGGTGAGGCTGGAGCCTGTGCAGTCTTTATTTTTTCCAAAGGAGGGGAAATACTAATTTTTTAATTAAGATTTAATTCACATACAAGTACCATAAAATTCATGCTTTTAGTGTACAATTCAGTGGTTTTTAGACCATTCATAAGCTTGTGCACCCAACACCACCACTATCTAATTCCAGAACGTTTTCATCACCCCTAAAAGAGACCCACTACCCATTAGCAGTCATTCCCTATTTCCTTCTTCCCTTAACCCCTGGCAACCGCTAATCTGCTGAATGGAATCATACAATATGTGAGGGATACTGATTTTTTTTTTTTAAGATTTATTTTTATTGTTTTTGACAGAGACAGAGAGAGAGAGAGAGAGAGCGCAGAGATAGAGAGAGAATGGGGAGGGCCCAGAATAGTCTCCATAGTTGTACATCATTGGTTTTTCCACATAGTTTCATTCCACAGGTGGGCGTGGGGCTGCACAGGGCAGGAACTGGGCCGGGGTCTCACCCCAGTGAGAACCAAGCTGGGGGCACTCCCCAGCTCAGCATATGGGTCTGCACAGGCCGGGGCCAGGATTCGATCCTCAGTCCCTAGGGCTGCAAAGTGAGCGCTTAACCCACTGAGCCATTCCGGCTTCCCCGGGATACTGATTTTTAAGTTTCAGACAGTTGTAAATGTGCAGCCCAAATAGAGCATCATTAATCATTAATGCCATTATTAAGGAATCTACCTACAATAAGATTTTGTGGATTATTGAATAAAAGCCAAGGGATACTTCCGTCTGAAGTTTTGGGGGCCTTGGGTATGTATTTGAAGGAGAGATTGTATTCTAAAGCCAGTGAAAATGGCCAGATGATCATTGCTTAGTGCAGCAGGGGCTTCTCCCATTGCTGTGGGTGATAGGCCTTTGCCTGGAGACACCCCTTCCCCTAAGGCTCTCTGGTGGTTGTCCTCAGGGATAGCTCCTGCTCTCAAAATGTGTGTGATCCAGTCACGAGATAAGAAAGACCATATGCTTTCCTTTCCCATTACTACTCACCCCAGCCACCCACAGCATGCTGCTCTGGAGCTTGTCCATACAGTGGAACTCTGTGACTGAGACATTCACCTTGTCCTTGGGGAGGGCGTATGTGGGTCTGGATCTGGGATTCATGGGCCTCTTCCTTACAGGTGGCGGGAGATGTTCTTTAAAGTAAAGAAAACAGTTGGGGAAGCTCCGGATGGGCCAACCAGCGCCTACTTGGCCGACACTACCCATACCTCCTTGTACTTGGTGAGGTCCCAAGGGTAGGAGTAGACCCGAGGAAGGGAGTGGAATCAAGTTTTAGAAACTAAAGGTTCTTCCCACCTTTTGTAGGTGGGTTCTACCCTGAGCCCTGTTCCCAGGGTCTCTTCAAGAGAATCCACTCTCTGGAGCAGTTTATTTCCTCCTGGCCTTGAGGCCTTGGTGACCGAGCTGTGTGCTGCCCTGAAGCCTCGCCTGCAGCCGGGGTGAGTGCAGCTGCAGCCTCAGGGAGTGAAGAAAAGCCTGTGCCCAATATCCTTAAGAGGGGCAGCATGGCAGATTAATAGTTCCTAATGCCCTGGCCAGAGCATTGGGTGGATCTCCCTCAAACCACTATGCCAAGGCCACTAGCCCATTTGCTTTATGTAAGCGATTCCCACACACCGTTCCTGGGATAACATTTGTTCCAGCCAAGGTTGGCTGTTAAGGAAGAACCTTCACCAGGGACAGCTGTCTCTGAGACTACCCTTCCCCTTGGGGATCCCATTAGCCATCCTGGCCTTCACTAGTCTGACCCTGGAAGACATAGCTGCCCATCCCACTGGCCCCAGTGTAGACAAACCCTTCCCTAGTTCTCAGTACAGTCCAGACCAGACACAACAGTCAAGGCTTTATTGAAGGCACAGAGATGACAAACGGGAATTATTTGTGCCTGTGGACATGCTCCATGCCCCTGCCAGAGCATATGGCATGGAAAATATGGCCTCATCCTGTGAAGACAGCCCTAGGGGAGGGGGTGCCTCAGGGAGAGAAACAGGTGCCTGTGCTCTAGATGCAGGGGTCCCTTTGTTACTGGGGACTCTAACATTTGGGCAGAATGGAGACAAATGACTTCTCTGGTTGCAGGGGTGCTCTGCTAACTGGAACTAGCAGTGTCCTTCTGCGGGGCCCCCCGGGCTCTGGAAAGACCACAGCAGTTGCTGCTGCCTGCAGCCACCTGGGGCTACACTTACTGAAGGTGAGGGTACCTGGAAAGTAGAACCCCAATAGCTTCTCCCCAGATTCTCCCTCTCTGCCTCTCCCCTCTGGCTACTAGCCTGGCCCTAACACCTCAGCCCAGTGGGCAGTGACTCAGCCATATTCCTATGATGCTCAGCTATTGAGAGACACTTTCTAGGAATGGGTTTCAAGGTTTTGGTGGACCATCTAGGGAATGAGATGAGGGTAAACAAGAGGTAGAACTTGGCCTGCATGACCTTCCTACTGCATCGCTACCCTTCAAAAAGAGAGGGTCTGCACCTTCTGACTCCCACTGCCCCGCCCCCTTGTTCTCCTGCCACATCACGCCTGCCCCTTGCTCACAGGCACATTGGGACCCCCTACCCAGGTGCCCTGCTCTAGCCTCTGTGCAGACAGCAGTGGGGCTGTGGAGATGAAACTGCAGGCCACCTTCTCCCGGGCCCGGCGCTGCCGCCCTGTGGTTCTGTTGCTGACAGCTGTGGACCTTCTGGGTCGGGACCGTGATGGGCTGGGTGAGGATGCTCGTGTGGTGGCCACACTTCGTCACCTTCTCCTCGATGTGGAACCCCTCACCAGGTACTGTACAGGGCTGGGTCTGTGAGTGCATGGGCCCCAGCCCTCCCTCTCTCTAGCCTGTCATCCTCAAGTCCTCACTCCCTTGATGGCTTCTCCAGTGTCTCCCAACAATTTGGCTTCCCTTCAGGTAGCCCTGAGGAGCTTATGGGTATCCAGAGGGAGAAGGATGGGGGCCCTAGTATTCCTTGGGGAACACTAGGTTGAAGAAAAACACAGCCTCTTTCCTCAGTGAGTTCCCTGTGTATGAGGGAAAACACAGGTCCTCCTCTCAAGGTATTACTATGGAACCCCATCCAGAAGCCTTGGGGTGCTCATCTCCCTACCCATCTCACACCCACCTCCCTGCCCTCCTGTGCCAGCTTCAGGACAAGGCAGTGCCCAGGGGTTGCCAGTCATGTTCTTGCCCTCAGTGCCCACTTCCTATCTGCAGCTGCCCTCCACTGATGGTTGTGGCCACCACAAGCCGGGCCCAGGACCTGCCTGCAGATGTGCAGACAGCGTTTCCTTATGAGCTGGAGGTGCCTGTGCTGTCGGAGGGGCAGCGGCTCAGCATTCTGCGGGCCCTCACTGCCCACCTTCCCTTGGGTCAAGAGGTGAACCTGGCACAGCTGGCACGGCGGTGTGCAGTGAGTACCAAGGCAGGGTGTGGGCCTCCCTCATTCTCTGTCGTGTGGGAACTCAGGCCTGCAAGTGAGGGTAGAGAACCCCAAGGCATCGACCTTGGGCCTGAGCTTGCCTTGGGGGGCCACCTGCCCAGGGGCTCCTGCTCCCATGCCCTGCTCATGTTCCCTTTCCTGTGGTTCCCCAGGGCTTTGTAGTAGGGGATCTGTCTGCCCTTCTGACCCACAGCAGCCGGGCAGCCTGCATGAGGATCAAGAGTTCTGGGTGAGGAAATTGGGCACAGGAGGGAAAGGGGGCCACAGGAGATGTGGGTGGGGCTGGAGAGGAAGGAAGGAGAGAGCAGGACCCTTCCTGATGGGCTGGGGGCCTCGGGCCAGGTCCTGCCAACTCTGCTGGGTTTTGCTTTGCAGCGTGAGTGAGGAGGATGAGGGAGAGCTGTGTGCTGCTGGCTGTCCTCTGCTGGCCGAGGACTTTGGGCAGGCCCTGGAGCAGCTGCAGACAGCCCACTCCCAGGCCGTGGGAGCTCCCAAGGTAGAGAGAGGCTCCAGGCCCTTGAAGGTGGATGCAGAGCTCCCTCCTGCCTTCTATCCCCAACTGTGCACTTTGTCACCCAGATCCCTGCGGTGTCCTGGCACGATGTGGGCGGGCTGCAGGAGGTGAAGAAGGAGATTCTGGAGACCATCCAGCTCCCTCTGGAGTACCCCGAGCTGCTGCACCTGGGCCTGCGGCGCTCGGGCCTTCTGCTCCATGGGCCGCCGGGCACGGGCAAGACCCTCCTGGCCAAGGCAGTGGCCACTGAGTGCAGCCTTACCTTCCTCAGGTGGCGAGGGGGCCGGGAAGGGGGGGGGAGAGGGGGCTGCCGCAGGCTGGGGGGCAGGAGCTGGTTGAGACATCAGTTGTGTCCTTATGCATCTAATGAGGTTCATCCTTTCATGCCCTTCCCTTAGCGTGAAGGGGCCTGAGCTCATCAACATGTATGTGGGCCAAAGTGAGGAGAACGTGCGGGAAGGTGAGTGGGGTGGGGGGTGGTTGTGCAGGACTTACAGCTCTTCCCAAGCCCTGAGACGCCCAGTGCTGCTCCCCACCACAGGCTGCTCATGCTCATTCCTAGTCTTTCCACAAGTCAGGTTCCTGCCAGTGGGGTACTAGTGATGATAGGGGTTTTCTTCCCCCATCTCCTGACTTCAAACCCCCCTGAGATTCCCCCTCCTGTGGGCCCCTCTCTCTTCTCAGTGTTTGCCAGGGCCAGGGCTGCAGCTCCATGCATTATCTTCTTTGATGAACTGGACTCCTTGGCCCCAAGCCGGGGGCGAAGTGGAGACTCTGGAGGTGTGATGGACAGGTCGGGGGCTGAGCTGGAATGGAGTCGGGTCCAGGGTGGAGGGATGTGAGACAGGTTGCAGCAGTCTTTAGAGCCCTAAGTGTACCTGCCCTTCTGGTTCTGAGAGAATTTACCAGAAGCTAAAAGGGGCTGTGGTGTTGGGTTTGGGACACTGAGAATGGAAAGGTACACAGGGTGTGACAGAGCAGGGGGCCCTGTGGAGAAGGCCTGCAAGGACAGGCACCACAGGCTGGGCAGAGGCTGAGGCTGACTAGGGACCCACTTTTCCACTGCAGGGTGGTGTCTCAGCTCCTGGCCGAGCTGGACGGGCTTCATAGCACTCGGGATGTGTTTGTAATAGGAGCCTCTAACAGACCAGACCTTCTGGACCCTGCCCTTCTGCGGCCTGGCAGGTGTGCACCCCATACCCTCCTCTACCAGGCCTGTTTGACCCCATCCTGTACCTTCCTCATCCACCCTCATGCTGGGCTCCCTGACACATCTGCCTGTCTCCTTAAAGATTTGACAAGCTGGTGTTTGTGGGGGCAAGCGAGGATCGTGCCTCCCAGCTGCGTGTTCTGAGCGCCATCACACGCAAGTATGAGCGAGATTCCCACAGGGCTTGGCCCTTGGGCTGGTCAGGGGATGAGTGCAGTGTGCAGAATATGCTGGCCAGGGATGTCTTTTGAGGGCGTAGGGGATGCCAGGTAAAACTCTCTTTCCTGTGTCCCACAACAGATTCAAGTTGGAGCCCGCTGTGAGCCTAGTGAGCGTGCTGGATCACTGCCCACCACAGCTGACGGGTGCCGACCTCTACTCCCTCTGTTCTGATGCCATGACAGCCGCCCTTAGACGCAGGGTTCAGGACCTGGAGGAAGGTGAGCCACTGTCCACCCCAGCGGTCAAACAGGAAGCTCATGGGAAAGCCAGGCCTGGTTCTGGACTTCAGAGGAGGCACTCTTGATGTTTAGGGGGCTCTGGGCAGGAAGGTGCCTCCGCCAGGGTTCCTCCTGCTTGGGTATAGACCACAGCCTGTGGGGACCCTGGGCTCACCTCTGTTTTGTCACCCCACCCACACACAGGGCTGGAGCCCAGGAGCTCAGCACTGCTGCTCACCATGGAGGACCTGCTGCAGGCCGCCAGCCGACTGCAGCCCTCGGTCAGCGAGCAGGAACTGCTCCGCTATAAGCGTATCCAGCGCAAGTTTACTGCCTGCTAGAAGCCTCCTGCAGTCTGGTACCCCACCCACAGGGGCTAAAGGTACCTAGGCATCCCCACGGAGACCCGAGAGAGCCAAGAGCTCTTCCTCAGCCTGCTGCAGACCCACCTAAAGGCTGCCTACTCCAGGATGTCCCCTGGGTGCCAAGTAATCCGTGGTTGAAAATAAAGTGTATGCTGCCCCCTGCTGGTGGTGTGGTCTGAAAGGTTGGCTTGGGGAAGAGCAGGACTGTGAGTGGAGTAAGCCCCCACCAGGGGAGGGCAGGATGAGCACCAGGGGAACCGGATCCCTCTGATACAGACACAGGCATGCAGGAACTGAAAAAGGCACAGATTATATTGTTCACCCTTCCATATGCCTCAACCCGAATCCCTGCACCCCAGCTACAGTGGGCCTCTCCCCACACCCCCCAGGATCTGCACTGGGGGCTTGGCTTGCTGTGGGACACCCACAGCGCCTGGCAGTGCCTGGGCAGAGGGCTCTGGGAGCTGAGGCCATGCTCAGTCTGTCCGCTTGAGCACATGGATGAAATAGCAGGGAATGTAGTCCTGGCCTGGCTTGTACGGCTTGAAGTCACCCAGGATGCTGTGCTGGCACTTGCCCCCGAAGGCTGCTCGGAGCAACTCCGTGAAGGGTGCCAGACAGTGAGGGTAGTAGGAGAGCCGGAACTTACTGCAACAGAGCCCCTGACCAACCATGAGGACCGGCGGCCTCAGCATTGCCCCCGCCCCCACCCTCATCCCCTGCCTAGCCCAGTGGGTACCTCAAGCCAGAAGAGCCGTCCTGGCTGGCCCCGGGCACTTGCACCGTGTAGTCAAGGGTCACCATGTGGGCCTTGTTGTTCACTGTCAGCACTGATGTCGTGATGTCCTTGGTCAAGTCACTCTGTAGGTGGTGGTGCAGGTTGCATTAGCCTCCGCAACCGCCGTGGGGCCTGGACCCCAGAAACACACCTGCCACTGTGGGCCCTCCATCCCTCAGGGGCCCACCTTGTAGTAGATGTTCTTTCCTGGGGGCGCACAGCCTGTGCTGAGAATGTGGTCATAGTTGCGATGGTCGATGACCAGCAGGCCCCCTGGCCGCACCATGCTTGCAATGTTCTTCAGGGCCAGCCGGTGCTCACTTTGGTCCCCTAAGCTCCAGGCAGGGGCAGAGAGGCTGCGTCTGCTCCTGGCCCCCAACACCATCCCCATCTTTCTGCTCCCCGAGGGCACCAGTAGCAAAGCAGAGAGGGGCAAAAAGCCAAGTCTGTTTGGGCAGAGAGCAAGTGCCCAGGGGTCCAGGAAGGGATATACCTCAAAGCAAGGACCCTTTGAGGTATATTTTGATATACCTCAAAGCAAGGACCCTGCCAAGGCCACACCCTCTCACCTTTGCTGTCTGGCAAATGGGCAAAGCTGTTTCCAAGGCAGATGACGGCATCAAAGCCACCCCCTGGTGGCTGGGGCACTTCTTTGTCCAGAGTCATCCAGTTGGCTTCTTCAATGACTGGGGCCAGGGAGGGGGAAGAGGGATCATGGGGGCACCATGGTGTCCGTAGCACCCACCTCCACCAAGTGCAGCCGTGCCTCAGTTTTCCCTTCAAGACACACACACGGACTCCCTATCTGGTTGGGGGTCATTATGGACATGGAGGGTGAAGGGGAAGAGGGGTCAAGAGAGGGGGAACCCTTGGCCTGGGCTCCTCCACCCCAGGAGCCCAAGGCAACGAGAACCATGTCCCTGGTGGCTGGACCTGCCTACCCCACTTGTCGAAGGTGGGCTCATGCCGCCGGTTCCAGCGCTCCTTAAGCGCGTACTTGAGCATCTTGTCACTGGCATCCACGCTTGTCACACTGAAGCCCTCTTCCACCAGCATGATGGAGTCCACCCTGGGTTGGGCCGGGATGAGAGGTAGAGAGGGGCACTCAGGGGACCTCGGGAGGCAGAGGCCCTGTGCTAGACACTCCTGTCTCCTCAGCTCTTCAGTCCATTCCTCCGCTTCCTCCTCCCAGGGCCCTTCCATGGACATCCAATAACCTGCAAATCTGTTTCTTTTCACGAGGTAGCACAGGGTGAACAGGGAAGGTAGTAACATTGTTTAGCAGCTATTCAGAGGCAGGCACCTACAAACCTGCGTTTGTCCTCAGTGCAGTCCTGTGAGGTAGATGGTCAAGTCACTTGTGTACAGGAGCTAGTAATAGCATGGTGGTTCAGAGCACAGGCCAGACCCTCACTGACCTGTATTTCCTCGCCTCTACATGGGAAGCTTTACTTCTCTGAGGAGGAATTTCCACTACATACTACATTCACTACTTACATACTTACCTCTCGGGGATTTTGTGAGGATTTTTTTAAAGATTTACTTTATTGTTTTTGACAGAGACAGAGAGAGACAGAAGGGGGAGGGTCCAGAGCAGTCTCCATAGTTGTATGTCATCAGTTTCTGGACATGGTTTCCTTTCACACAGGTGGGCGGGGGGGCCCTGGGGCGGGAACCAGGCCAGGGGCCTCCCACATGGGAAGCACGCCCAGTTCAGCATATGGGTCCACACAGGGCTGGGGCCGGGGCCAGGATTTGATCCTGGGACCCCAGGACAGCCAAGTGAGCACTCAACCGCTGAGCCATCCCGGCTTCCCCAGTATTTTATTTAAAAAACAAACAAACAAAAAACCATGTTTCAAAAGCTCCAGGCACAGCACTTGACACAAACAAATGCTGAACAAATGTTAATTTTTAACGCTCTTCAAGGCCATAAGCCCAGAAACAACGCTGGAGCCAAAATCCGAGCTCAGGTGGCTCTGTCCCCAAAGCTCGATTCTGGCGCTGCCTGGGGCCAACCAACCCTTCCCTGCCCGCTGTGCCCACACACTCTCTCTCAGCCGGGTCTGGTGCCCGCCTCCCGTCGCCTCGCCCGCCCTGCCGGCGCTGACACCGCTGCGGGCCCTCCGGCGGCCGGGGCTGCCCCGACGTGCCCAGTGTGGTCCCGCAGCCCGGCGGCCGCGGCCTAGGTGTCCGGTGGTCCCGGATCCCCGTCCTCCGCCCGGGCTCACCCGGTGCCGCAGGCCACGTCCAGCACCCGCTGGCAGCCGTGCTGGCGCAGCAGCCCGAGCAGCCAGGCCTTGTACTCGGACGTGCGGCTGCGGGTGTCCCCGATGTAGAGCTGCCACACGCGCGCCGCCTCGCCGTCGGCGTACTGGTCCGGGAGCCCCTCGGCCGCCACCCCCAGGGAGCGGGTCCGGTAAACGCTGTCCACCATCCTGCGACGCTCCTGGCGGCGGCCACCCGCCCCGCATTTATAGTCTAGCCCGTGCGGGAGGCCCCACCTGCCCAATGGCAGGTGAGCGTGGGGACACGCCCCTGCTGGGCCCGGGCCCGGCCCGAGGGGAGAGGGCACCGCCTCTCAATTCTGGACAGGAGCCTTTCTCACCTGCCTGCAGATCCAGCCCTCAGGACACCCGCTGGCAGGAAGCCCCCTGTGCCCACTTAACCCAGGTCGCAGGAGAACCGAGGAGAGCCGGGAGCAGTGAGACTAACCCACTCCACCCCCACCCAAAATGGAATTAATGTTTTTCAGGGCCAGCCGGTGCCCACCCTGGTCTCCTGAGCTCCAGGCAGGGGCAGTCTCTGCTCAGTCTTCAGTCCACACAGAACTGAGCGCCCAGGACGGGTCCTTAGGAATGAAGGCATTAGCATATGGAAAGCAGAAATGTCCAGCCAGGGAAATAAGGAACAAGTGTCTGGGGATAATGCTGCTCTGACCATCCAATTCCAGAGCAGTTCCTGGACCAATGCATCTTCCTGCCCACATGGAGGCAGGTGCTCCTCTGCCCTGCAGGTGACTCATCCAGATTTTCCTGGAGCTGCCCAAGGAGTCTGGGCCTTCCATCCAAGTCCTCCCCAACCAAGCAGGCTGCTAGGGACCATCAGCTTTCCACGGAAGTGCCTGCAGGGTGGGAATTCCACGGTCAGGGGTCGGAGCGCTTGCCGCTCTTGCTATTATATTTCTCATTGTCACTTCATAAATTGGTTGTTTGGTTTGGTTAGTGTACATCCACCCTTCCTCCCAAAGCATTAAAGTCCCAGCCTTAAGACAAGACTCTGGACTGTGTGGAACCAAGAAGATGATGCCACCCAGGGAAGCCCAAGACAGCAAGAACAGCCTTTGCCAGCTATCTTTGTTCTTCTGGCTTCAGGAAGAGGGAGGTATAGAGTTTAGAACAAAAGAGCCTCTGCTCCCCTCACACTTTTACTGTCTATACTAGAATCTGGGAGCTGGAGGAATTCCAGAGACCATGTAATCATTCTTTTGCACACAGATCACCTCAAATGGGCCCAAGTAACGGAGCCTTATGTTTATGCTGACACTATATTGGTTCTTGGCAATAGGCTTCCAAATGCACTGTACTATGTGAATACATGTAAACCCAGAGTTTTCTTTTGCTAGAATATTATGGGGGAAATCCACTCCACTACTCCTATATGTTGAAAAAACAATCTTGTTAAAAGAATTATCCTCTTGGGGATACCAGGATAGCTCAACAAGTTGAGCACTTGCCTTGCAGCTACGAGGTCCAAGGATCGAGTCCTGGCCCCAGCCTGTGCAAACCCATATGCTGAGTTGCGCCGCACAACTAGTAACTATCAGGATGGTGGCAAGGATTCTTGCCTCCCATAGGGGAGGCCCCCAGTTGCATTCTGCCCTGTGAGGCCCCACATTCACCTGTGTGGAATGAAACCATGTCAAAAACTAATGATGTACAACTATGGAGACTGCCCTGGGCCCTCTTCCTTCCTTTGTCTTTCTCTTACCTCTCAAATAATAAAATAAATCTTAAAAAAAAAGTATTGGGGAAGCCGGGATGGCTCAGTGGGTTAAGCGCTCACTTTGCAGCCCGGGGACCGAGGATCAAATCCCGGTCCTGGCCCGTGCGGACCCATATGCTGAACTGGGGAGTGCCCCCAGTTCAGTTCTCACCGGGGAGAGACCCTGGCCCAGTTCCTGCCCTGTGCAGCCCCGCCCACCTGTGGAATGAAACTATGTGGAAAAACCGATGATGTGCAACTATGGAGACTGTTCTGGGCCCTCCCCCTTCTCTCTGTCTCTGTATCTTTCTCTCTCTCTCTCTGTCAAAACAATAAAATAAATATTAAAAAAAAAAAGTATTATTCTCTTATGGGCAGCAATCTTTATGCTAGGTCTTTGTATAACCACTTATCTCTCTATGGGAGGTGTTTTTTGTTGTTATTGTTTGTTTGTTTTCGGTTTTGTTTTTTAAGTATGAGGCCTTTCCAAGAAAATTGGTTCCTTCCTTGGATAGGGAAATGTATTATTTACTTAAAACACACTTGACATTTTTTTTTTTATTTATCTTTTTTTTTTATATATATTTTTATTTATTTATTTATTTATTTATTTATTTTTGACAGAGAGAGAGAGAGAGAGAGAGAGAGAGAGAGAGAGAGATACAGAGACAGAGAGAGACCTGACCTGGAGGAGCTCCCAGCTCAGCATATGGTTCCGCATGGGCCCAGGCCAGGATTTGATCCCTGGTCCCTGGCGCTGCAAAGTGAGCGCTTAACCCACTGAGTCATCCCGGCTTCCCCTTATTTATCTTTTTAATAATTTTTTTAAAGATTTATTTTATTGTTTGAGAAAGAGAGAGACAGACAGACAGACAGACAGACAGAAGGGGGGAAGGGCCCAGAGCAGTCTCCATAGTTGTACATCATTAGTTGTGACATGGTTTCATTCCACTCAGGTGGATGCGGGACCACAAGGAGCAGGAGCTGAACGGGGGGCCTCCCGCATGGGAGGCGAGAACCTTTGTTGCCATCCTGGCAGTTACCAGTTGCACCACAGCTCAGCATATGGGGTCTGCATGGACTGGGATCAGGAATCAAACCCTGGACCTCGAGATTGCGAGGCAGGTGCTCAATCGCTGAGCTATCCTGGCATTCCCACTTGATATTTATTTTACCCTAAATAAGGAGAAAAGTAATTAATTGTTTGGATATAAATTGATGAGCTGAGAGTGATATCTGTTAACTTACAATTTGGTCATATTATAGGAAATGAAATTTTAAGGAAAAATAGACCTACTAGATTATTTACTTTTGCATAATGAGTTCTGAAATGAACTGAAGAAGTCTGGAGAAAACTGAAGAACGATGTTAAATTGAAATAATAGGGAAAGCCGGGACGGCTCAGCGGGTTGAGCGCTCGCTTTGAGGCCATGAGGACCGAGGATCGAATCCCGGCTCCGGCCCAGGCAGGACCCACGTGCTGAACTGGGGAGTTCCCACAGTTCGGTTCTCTAACTGTCTCTGTCTCTGTCTCTCTCTCTATCTGTCAAAAAGTAAAATAGAAATAACTATGCACTAA
>PVKE010014314.1:0-35154 GCA_004027555.1 Craseonycteris thonglongyai
ACCACATTATTTTTTGCTCGTATCCACAGCCCCACCTGCCTTTAGTGTGCTCATATGAAGTCCCCTGACTGTCATAAGGCTTCAACTCCAGCTGAGGTATTAGGTGTTATGATAACTCATGCAACGGTAATGGATATTTCTGAAGTCTGTATCTCCTACGAGAAACTGATGCAATCCTGGGTCTACTGAACACTGTCAGAGGAAAAACATACCTGGGAACCAGTGAAACAGTTACGTACCAAGAAATCTGTTTTACTACCACTGGAGAAACCATGGGCACTTTACTGTTGTTACACACCCTCTTTGATGAACCACAGAATTCTCTAGAGAACTGGGAGCATCCTACACATTGTTCAGGTCTTACAAAGAGCAGCATTCAAAGCTCACTCCTATCAGCACCATTTTTTATGAACGAGGACTGTGAAAATTGCCAAAAGGCCCAGGAGTTCATGTTAAATTCCACTTTACACTGTGAAGAACAACAGAAAAATATCAGTGATTAAATAAGATACTATGTGATATATTGCTTGAAATTATAGCAAAGGCGTACTATGTTTTTTTCTTGACTCAAGAAAGTCTTCACTTAACGTCCTTCCTAGGTTCTGCGACTTTAAGCAAAACAGTGTATAACAAAACCAATTTTACCAACTGGTATATAAACTGCTATATCAACAGTAAAAGATAACAACATTGGATGAAACACTAATTGAGAACCTGCTCTATGCAGACTGGGAAAGAAGATATGCTCTATTTTTCACAAGGTTTTTGTTTAATTCTGCAGTTAGTGTTTCCAACACTTTACCTTTTATGATGTGTCCATCTGGCTATACCTCTTTGTTTTTTCTTTGTCAAACATGTAAATATTGTACAATACATTATCAATGGGAGAAACAATAGCAAAAACAAGCAATAGAGCCTATGGGCACAAAAGTTGGAAGCAAAAATCAATGAGGACTCTATCAGTTTATACCGAAAGAAATGACAATTTATTTCACGTGATTGGACAATATGGTGACAGATGGGTTTGGAAAGCTTAAAAATAACTGGTGTATGTTTAAACATCTGATACTGCCCATTACACATACCATATGGTCCATCAATTATTCCTTTCCAGTTTTGGGTGCCAAAATGCAGAATTCAACCAACCCCCTCCCCGTGTTAGTACCCCGAAATTTCTGTCCATTCCTGCAGTCAACAGGGATGAGAGGTACATGTGTAGCTACATCAAGGGGTCACAATGCACTAACTGTTTAGATAGTTCTGTTCATCTTTGAGGAAGGGTATGTCTCTGTCCACATTCATGGCACATTTGTTAAACCTGCTATTGCCACATGGGTATAAAAGGCTATTGGGCACACATGGAATTCCTAAAGTGGCTTAGCACTTTAAAAAGGTCCTCATCTTCATTCACTGTTGAAATTCAAGTTAGAGACTTCGGGCCTTCCTTCTGACTTCTGAGGGGACAACCCTCAGGTGTGAAACACGGGATCCTGCTAAGAGAAACAATAGTGACATGATGCTTTTCGAAAAGATAGGAACCGTTTGCTGGGAACAGTGCTGATAGCCACGGGTGCTTCTAGAAGGTTCTCACAAGTGGCTCTCCAATACCACTGTTTGGCAGGCTAGCTTGTAAGAAGACTCAAAGGCCATTTTCAAAATCCCAACTGTGAATGTATGTATTGTGCTGGGAAAGTGTGACAGTGTCTATACCCATCGAAGAAGTAGACGAAGATGAAGGACGGCTCCAGTGGCAGAGGCACTAATGAGATAAATGTAATATTAGTGCTCTCTTTTCATCTAATTACCTTGGAAACAATGACAATGCTCATTTTTTTGTTTGTTTTCTTTATTACAAAGCATACTGGAGTTTCCTGTTTTGATTTTCCATCTCACGAGCCTGTTGCTTTCATGCACCTATTAGTGAGTTTGCCAAAATACTACAGAGTGATCAGGTTTTAAATCAAAACCAAAAGGGAAAAATTCCACCCAATTATCTCGGCTTCTGTAATTTGGTGCAAACTATAGCAGTTGCCTTTTCAAGGTATATTAGCTGAGAAAAGATTTTATGAGCAAAAAGCAATATAATTTAATCACAGGTTTACTGGTTACACTTACAATTGACATAATTCACCAGGCCATCTAAAAATACATATTTGGTGTGGTAAAAATAGAAGCACCAAGAAATGAGAAGCATGGTGTTCCATAATGCTGATTTCACCAAAGGGCAACATTTTCTATCACACCAAATTCAAAGAGCCAAAAACTTTACAGAAAACTTCAAGAAGGAATGTCTACATTCACATGTGAACAATACTGTCTACCTAATCCTGTAGTATTGTTTCCAAATCAGTTATACCTGTACTATGACATACATTTGATTAGGATGGCCAAATGCCATTTTAAAACAGACTATACATACTGAATTGTGGGCAAACGTACATCACCGACACAAATGTGTGTGTGTCTACATGTCTTTCTCATGTCATAGAGCCTCTTTAAGGTTTTAGTGGATGATCAGAAAAGCTATTAATACATGTAACCAATCGATAGACAGGCTGGCTTTGTCAAACAATATAAAGTTACCTACAAGGCTGCCCAAAAGCAAGGTGGTCAGAATGATGGAAAGAAGCTGAACTCCAGTTCCCCTAGGCCTGGAGCAAAAAGGAGGAGTTGATCTATTGCTCAAAGCCAGCTGGCAGAATAGATAATAATGATGACCCAAGTCCCCTGAGCATCAAGTAGCAGAAAGAACCTGGCCAATAAGCTCCAAGAGATCAGCACAAAGGGAAGGGACCCAGATTCCCTAAGCCACGGTTTCTGGTTTTTTGTTGTTGTTTTTACACTTTTTTCTTTCTTCTTCTTCTTCTTTTTTTTAAATAGCCAGCTGGCAGTCTGAAGGCCAGATGAAATGTGGAGAATGGCAGTCCTCCAGAAATCAGAAAACAGTAAAAAACAGAATGTCATCACTTTTGCCACTCTTTCTTCAAAATCCTTAGTGACTCTTCACTAAGGAATTGCAATGTGATCCTCTGACTATAAAAATGTTCAGACATCTATGGAAGTTATAATAAAATCTGAGCTATTCATACCCTTTCAGTTTGCCCAGGTTTCATTCAAAATCAATTGCTTTTTTTCAATAGGTAAAAATGCATTAGGAGCTATAGCTTCACCCCATGGTTCTACAAAAGACATAAGAGGGAAAATGGAGGGAAACACCAAGACAATTCCATAGCTTCAACATCTGATGAGGAAAATACAATCATCACTCCCAATAACATAGTACGTTTGCTGCATCTGTCTCCACTTTTTGTCCTAAATCACCCTGCACATATTACTCATCTGAGAAAATGTATATTCTTTTCCTACACATATCTTACCAACTGTAGCAGTGAGCACTATTGAAAGGAAAGGCTCGTGAACCCGGTCAAGTCATACGCATCAGGCATATTCAAGAACTACTTGTTCCAAAGACAGAGAGAGAGAAAGATAAAAGATGTACCACGTGATGAAAACCAGTGGCTCCAGTAAAGGCCATCAAGGGAATCACACATCAACACGATAGAGAAAAATTCTGCTTGGGAGTTCCAAGTTGCAGACATGTTTTTTCCACATGTTGATTCTTCATGTCTACCTCCACTGTCATTCTGAACTAATAAAATTCTAAACACAATTATTGTTCAGATCATTTGTGGATATTAGAAAAAGGAGAGTGATCCGGCTTTGACTGTCCACATTTTCAGGCACATGTTCTTTTGACACAGAAATCCCACTTCTAGGAATCTAGCCTAGAAGATCTATAAACGAGATTTACAATGCAATGCACAGATGATGTATCATACGATTGCACACTTGAGACTTGTATAAAGTTATGAACCAATGTTACCCCAATACTTTAAATAAAATTTAAACAAATGGTATCTTTGACAACACTATCGGTAACAATGGCAGAATGAAAACAAGTTGCTCAGTGAAGTGTATTTAAAACAACAACAACAGTTTATCCCTCCTCTCTATACCAAGACCAAATCTTCCTATATATCTAGAAACATATTTAAGACAAACACAAGAAACAGAATTTGGAATAAGCACTGGTCCTGTGACTTAAAAAGTTCTAAATGTCTTGATGACACAATTTTCCAAAACCCTGAAGCCAGTAGCCTTGCTAAGACACGTGGCACCACCTGGTCACAAATATATATCACAGGCAGATGAGGACAGTCCATACCAGGTACCTCTTACTACCAATGTGGCTTTCTAATGCCATCCTTGGTTACCTTTCTGTGCTCACTGTACAATGCATATGTCAGAATTCCATGCACTTTCTGCATGGTGTGTAGAAGAGACGCGTATGTCCTTTCAGCTTCCATGATGTAGCAGGAATAGGAAGGTTGGGCGCCATGGTTTTCTAGTTCTAAGAGGCTATGGTTTCATTCCTCTCATATACAGTTTTCAATCATTCCCTTTGCAAAGGAAGCTTCTGGGTAGTTACAGAATTAGTGTAATAGTTACAGGCAAAGGCAGTGGAAGGAGGAATGGGAATGGGAAAAGCATTTGTGCGGTATGCCATCCCCAAACATTACATTATTTACACGGCAACCTGGTTTTCTTCTCACTTAAGGAGACAGGGGAGTGCTCATTCCTGATATCCAAAAAGGGCATGGGTACCTCATCAGTAATCTAGGGGTGGTTTATAATATAGCGATAACAATAGTGTGCTGCTGTCCCCAACTGTGGCATTTCTAAGAGTGAATGTTACAAATACAAATATAATACCTGATTTTGAGAAAAGAACTTTCTGTTTCAGAGACCTGGTTGTGGAACCCAAAAATATCAACTAAGTTAGCTTCATTCATCACCATATTGCCTCGCCTGACCCAAGGAAGGACAAGCTCTCAATAGATCTAAGTGTTGACCTGTGTTTTGCCAATAGACTGTAAGATCCTGGGGGCGACAGGCTGTTCTAGATTTCTCCAATAGAGCCTGTGAGTACCTTAGTAAAGAAAACTGACACAGTACATTTCAGTAATAATGGGGCGGGGCAGGGCAGGGCAGGGCAGGGGTGTGGGGGTGGGTTTGGTACACCAAACAAAGTACTATTAAGTATTGTAACACATTTTTTTGAAGTTCCATATCTTGAAAAAATACACTTGTGAAAAAAAAAAAAAGTTTAGAAGTTCAAATCAGCAATGATTTTAGACTAGAAAGAGTAGTCTCAAATATTTTAAACTTTGTAAACTATCTGAAGAAAGCTGAATGAATACAGTTTCCAAATTTAAAATAATAATAATAATTCTAAGAAATGATGGATTACATGTACGATTTCAGGATTTACCTCTCTATTTTCCCGTGGACATAAACTGATGAGGTTTAGTTCTTTAATAAGGCTAATGCATGAAAAATCTGTCATTTCAATAACTCAAGTGTGCCATCAAAAACATATAAAAATAAGCAATAGTATGAAGAAATCCTAGTTTCCAAAACACCAAACCATCTCTAATTTGTTATGTTAGTGAGTCAAATTCACTGAATCGAGGTAAAATTGTTAAGTATACCTCATTTAACCCAGTATATCCAAAATATTTTGATTTCAAAATGTAATGTATATAAAATTGTTCATGTGATAGTTTAACATTATTTTTTTGATACCAAGTCTTCGAAACCCAAGGGTGTATTTTACAACGATGGCATGTTTCAGTTCAGACTAGCAGCATTTCAAATGTTTAATAACCACATGTGGCTAGTTACTACTGGACTACACAGTACCATTCATGATAAAGTATTTGCACACTGGTTCAAGAGCCAGCACTTTGCTCACGCTGTGTGATTTCTGGGCCTGGATATCCTTATTTCATCTTTATTGATCAAATCAAATTTCTTTGAGGCATCATCTTCTCTAGTAAGTCTTTGTGGATCTATCAGGGCCAAAGCAGTGGCCTGCTCTCAACACTACTTGTCTGTTGTTATGTTGTCTACTTTGCATTAAAAACCATCCTGTTATGCCTTTGTGACCTTATAGACTTGGTTCAAGGGCAAGAGCTCTGTCTTATTCATCTTGTACTTCTTAGAGCTTAGCACAAAGCCCAGTGCCCAATGGACACTTGCTATGTAATCTTTAAATGTACACTTCCTGTTATTTAGGGGGACTTACTCAACTTCTCTATAACTTGGTGCATTCATTAACATGAACTTGCAAATGTTCAGGATCACAGTGTTGTGCAGAGGATTAACTGAGATGAAGGCTGTGAAGGTGCATGGCATAACTCTGGCCACCCAGGAGTACCCTTAACTTACTTTCTCCTACAAGGCAGGAACCAGGTGTCATTGACCCTTGTATTATCACAAACAAAAGGACATGCCAAACAATGGTTTAATTTGAAAAACAAAAATAAACCTGGTATAGTGGTTAAACAAAGTCATATATATAATAAATACACACATATAGCAATAGATGCATTTACATATATATATTTATATATATATATATATATATATATATATATATATATATATATATATATATATAAAATTCTGGTTATATTGCATCGCACATCATTCTTAATACCTGGATGATTCCAGAAAGTTTTAACCTGAAAGGTAAATATGGCATGATTGTACATTTTTCAAATATATCAGTCTTTTATCAATATAAAAATATATTATTTTTCTTCTCCCTAATCTCCCCAAAGTTGAATCAGATTTTCAAAATGTAACTTACTATAAACACATTAAATAAATTTGCTCTGTTAAAAAGGTTTTTTATTTCTAATTTATCTAAAAAGTTCATGTTTTATGTTTTAATTTCTGACATATATATAAAATGTCTCATTGCTCTAAAAACATGCATCACAAAGGTTTTCCCACAAATTACTATTTAAAAAAAAAAGTCTATAATTAATGGAAATCAAAAACTCATATGACCCCACATCTCTAAACTGATGTGTAAATTTAATGTTTATATAAGTTTAACTATACAAGCAAACACATTCCTTTTACTAACACACATCAATATAATCCCAATTAAAATACTGCAAGACTGCTACAGTATTTCAGGTTGAAATAGCTTCCACTGAAATACACTTTCCTACCACTCTGATTTAGCATCCCACTTTCCCTTATCAGCAGATGGTAAGCCAAGTAGTATTTAAATCCATATGTCTTCCATAGGCATAGTTCAAATACTGAGTAAAGACGAACAAATATTTTAGAGCTAATCAGATTAGCCTTTGAATGAAAAACAGTAACAAAGTGGAGTTTCATTTCCTGCAAATTACTTTTACTACATCACATTTAAATGATTGAAGGAGTTATGTTTCCATAAACCACCCAGATGAAAATAAGTGACTGCATAAAACAAGACAACAGCAAAAGACTTCCTTGACTGATTATTTCTTCATGAATCCTTATTCTCTGCACAGATTCCAATCCTGAAAGGCAGTGAGTTTGGTACCAGAGGGATTCTGTAGAGCACAGCAACTCTAAGATGAGCAGAATCATTCACCAGCTTTCTCTTGCATACATCTGTCCCTTTCTTTCTCCTCTTCCTCCACTACTTTCTCAAAAGGTCAAGAAAACAAATAAGAACTCCATTTGAAGAACAAAGCTCCCTGCCTTTATAGATTTCAATTCTACAGATACAGCCCATATTTTATTCATCTCCTCTAAGCAAGGAGATTAAGATGATGAGGTTGGCTTTGTAGAACAAACAACATATGCATTCCTGAATTCACAAAAGTTTTCAAACTCTCCTTTTTGGGTTTGTCTCTAGGAAGTTAGAGCTGAAACTCAAGGATTAATATCTACGAATATCTTTCTCTTTTTCGTATCACACTTTCTAAGCTGGAAGCCCTTGGATTCTCTGACTTGATCATAACAGTATTAGGGTAAACAGTTCCACTGCACATTTCTTCTTATCTTGATCTTAGTACTCAGTGTTCTAAAAGGTTTCCCTTCTTTAGAAGGCAGTAGTACAGAAATATGGTGAAACTTTCTTCCCCCATTTTAGATTCAACATTGTTCAGCATAATGTTCTATAAATCAACACAGCTGTGCAGAGGGCTCATTCTTGCAACCAAAATGCAATTCAGAATTAAATATTTTTTAATAAAAGAATTTATATCAATGGAATACATTTTATATTCATAATTTTTAAAAATACGATAGGAGAAGCCAGGATGGCTCAGCGGGTTACCGGTAAGTGCTTGCTTTGAAGCCCCAGAGACAGAGGATCGAATCCCGGGCCTAGTCCTTGTGGACCCATAAGCTGAACTGCGGTGTGCTTCCCACGCAAGAAGCCCCCAGTTTGGTTCTTGGCCCCCAGTTCGGACCCTGGCTCAAGGGGCTATCCCTCCCATGCAGGAGGGCCCCAGCCCAGTTCCTGCCCTGAGCGGCCCCCACCCACCTGTGTGGAAGAAAACAATGTCGAAAACTGATGAGGTTCAACTATGGAGACTGCTCTGGGCCCTCCCCTCTTCTCTCTGTCTCTCTCTCTCTCTCTGTGTGACTCTGTCAAAAAATAAAATAAATCTTAAAAAAAAAAAAAGACGATAAACATTTTAGGTTTTATTGGAGCTCTTCTAAGCCTAGAAACACGCTGGCAGATTGCTTCTCTAGATTCTTGTATCAAAAAATTCTGTCAACCCTGAGAAATCTCTGCTTTACCTTATAACTCAGAAAAATATTCAGACTTAAAAATGGTCCAGTAAAGCTCAAATATGTATTTTTTATTTTCTTGTGAACCCAAAATTGGTATAATCGATTTTTTTCCAGAGTAAGCAACTCACCATCTATCATACTGTCTAGTGATTATTGAAAAGAAATTTCATGTAAGGACTAACTTACCGAATCTTTCAGTCCTAAAGTGAGTATTCAAATATTAATCAGTTTGTAATTATAAACTTAATAGTAGAAAAAGTACATAAGCAGTAGCCTCATAAAAAAAATAAAACACGGTTTTCCAAATTTTAAAAAGTGCAAATCCCTTAAAGAAGTCTATTCAATGAAACGTATTGATTCTAAACCTCCTAAGAGATTCACTAGATGGAAGAATGAATGAAAAATAGAAATATAAAAATGGCACAGTCTTTCTCGTAGGAGCTCACAATCTATTAAGGAAGAAAAATTCACAAATGGATAAATCATGAGGTCTGGTATATGCTGTTTCTCTTTTATCTTTGTTCTACTATATTTCAAACTTGTATAAATACCCCTTATTTCAGAGGAATACCTCAAACACACACACACACACACACACACACACACACACACACATGCACTTCAATGGATCTCAATTTCAGGCTTGAGGAAAATCACAACAATACCAACATTGCAGTGAAATTCATGCATTAAAATCCTAAGGATTGGAAACTATAGGGGTGCCAACTCAATCCCATGCAAGCAGAAATTGCCATGTTTGAAACTCATCTGGTTCATTAAAATCAAAGCTAAGACTTCTGACTGAACCCCAGTATTGTGCAGTCACTGTGTCTAGCTTTAGAAAGGTAGAGCCAGCTTGGGCTGGTCAGATGAATAATTAATGAATACAGGCTTGTAAGTCTGAATATAAACCTCAACACTCCTATGACTTTTACCTATTTCAGAGCTTTTATCCACCTATAGTGTGGTTACCTATTATAAATCAAGTGAGACTGATTATGTCATGATTAGAGTTCATGGTCCTGTATGTTTGGAAAGGACGACTTGAAAGTAGTCTAGATATAAAACTTAAAAAGTGTATTTCAAATAACAGAATCAGTACATGGAGGACAACTCCATTACTTTTAAATAATGATGTTGTTATATTCACAGAATTTTTAAAAGAACTTCCATAAATTTTGTGATCAACACACAATGGTCTATGGATTAAATTTTTTAAACTCATCTTAATTTGTACTAATTACAGCAAAACCAAAGGAAAAAAACAAAACAAAACATGATTCTTCTTAACATTAAGGGGAAAGCCGGGACGGCTCAGCGGGTTGAGCGCTCGCTTTGAGGCCATGAGGACCGAGGATCGAATCCCGGCTCCGGCCCAGGCAGGACCCACGTGCTGAACTGGGGAGTTCCCACAGTTTGGTTCTCTGGCTGTCTCTGTCTCTGTCTCTCTCTCTATCTGTCAAAAAGTGGAATGGAAATGACTATGCACTGAAGACAAAAAGATAATTTCTCTCTATAAATGCGAAAAGATAAAAAAAAAAAAAAAAAAAAAAAAAAAAAAAAAAAAAAAAAAAAAAAAAAAAAAAAAAAAAAAAAAAAAAAAAAAAAAAAAATTAACATTAAGTCAGTAAATAGACTAGTAAAAAGACATAGGTCTATCTCTCAGATCCAAATTGTTTACAAGAACTGAAAGCCTTGAAGCTTAGAAGATTTTAATCAAGACTTCCATTAACCCCCTACCCCTATCCCAGGGACTGTAGGAATTTTAAACAAAAGGGAAAGCAATGCTTTTAAAATGACTTAATGTAATGTAGTATTAAGATATGTAACAGTTTTAGCCATTAAACAACAGGTGACATATCACAGGCAAGGATTTCTTTCTTCTCAATGACAAAATAAGACATTAAATAGGACATGAAAATGAACCAAAGGATTCAACCCAAGCGAAATGAATAAAGCAGAACACCAATACCTAAAACTACAATACAATAGTTCTTATATATAATGATAAAATCAAATTAGTACAATACATATGGCATACATTTTAAAACAGGTATTCAAGAATATTTATCATATATTTTGTTTGATTATATTATGCAATAGCCATGTGCAGAATTATTTTTAACTTATATCTGAATAAAACTAATTTGCATATCCATATATACTATTCATATATTTATATAAAGCATAGAGATGTTAAAATAAATTTCTAGAGCTTATTTACATGAATTAAAGATACTATTAAATTCTTTTTTTTTTTTTTTTAAACATTTATTTATTTTTAATTGTGTTTTGACAGAGAGAGAGAGAGGTACAGAGACACAGAGAAAACTGAACTGGGGGAGCTCCCAGCTCAGCATATGGTTCCGCACGGGCCAGGCCGGGATTCGATCCTCGGTCCCCCCGCAATGCAAAGTGAGCACTTAACCCACTGAGCCATCCCGGCTTCCCCACTATTAAATTCTTACTTCACACTTTGATTTATTTATATACCCAACTCTACTCTAAAACCTAGTACTCTTTCCTTTGGGTTTAGTTCACAAATAATAAGTCCCTTCAGGCATTCATGTTTCCGTGAATTTCTAAATCTTATCAATTAAAAGATTTTGCCATACACAAAGAACCTTAAAATTGGATCTTCTAAATGTCAAAATAATAAATTTCACTCTAGAGGGGTGCTCACCCACTATACTATTTGTGGGGGGGATTTGGTGGTGGGGGGGGTTGGAGTAACAAACTTCACCTTCTAATTGGAACATCTTTGGAGTTGTGTACTTTGATAGTTCCTTCAGTTTTCCAAATACTGAAGTTGTTTTGTTCATTCTTGCACCTTAGTAATTTTCAGCTCCATCTACCCTCACTTATCAAACACCACCCTTTTCAAGAATCAACTGATAAATAATCTCTTCCAAGAAGCCTTCCTTGATAGCTGAATAAAGAAAAGGTCATTTCCTCCTTTAATAATCATTAAATAAATAAAACAAAATACTGCATTTTGTTTGTTTCACTCCATGGCATTTGACTCTCCTTTTCTCATAATCATTTTTTTAAACATTATCTCCCCTTATGATGTACAAATGACTTAAAGAGTCAGTGTCCATAGCTTGTACATGTTGATATTGCTCCTAGCATATTTTATACAAACTATACTTTCAGTATAGAATCAATTATTAAATGAATGTCAATTAATTTAAGTCATTCCAACTCTTCCATTACCTACGAGACATGCCATTTCCCACTATCCATTAGATATTTTCATCTGAATTCTTTGCAAACTTTGTAGGTGTAAGACTAGCTTTATCATTTTATACTCATAAAACAACCCACTCTAGA
The DNA here is from genome assembly GCA_004027555.1 of Craseonycteris thonglongyai. Taxonomy (NCBI): domain Eukaryota; kingdom Metazoa; phylum Chordata; class Mammalia; order Chiroptera; family Craseonycteridae; genus Craseonycteris; species Craseonycteris thonglongyai. The sequence continues at coordinate 11,986 of PVKE010014314.1, forward strand.
GTTCTGCTAATGGCTCTACAATTTATCAAAAAGCTATATAGTAAAGAATGCGGGCTTTGAAGCCAATTACTTACTAGCTAGGTGACTTTAGACAAGTGGCTTAACATCTCTGAGGCTCTACTTCCTCTGTAAAATGGAGTTAAAAATAACATGGGGGTATTACAAAGATTAAACGAAGCACTTACTATAAATAAAGAGCATATCATGACTCATAATTAGAGATTATCAAATGTTAGCTGTTCCTAGTCTCCTCTACCAGTCATCCAAACTCAAAGCCTCATTCATTCATCACAGCCTCCCTCCTCATGGTCACCCACACACGGAACCTTTGCTAGCTCTTCAAGATTCTACACTTAACATATGTACAGAAATCATTTCTCATTTCACTATCTTAAGTGTAGACTTTATCACTCATAGACTAAGAGATTAACCTACTAATTAATCCCCATCATCCCAACTCTGTCCACCTACCTACCTACCCCTATCCAAGCTATCCTATGGAAAATGCAATATTAACCTTATGAAAGGTTTGATCAATTTGTCCTTGGCTCCAAATCCTATGATGGTTCCCTAGTTCCTTCTGAAATAAAAATTTTCAAATACTCCTAACCTTGATGTCAAATCTTAGCTCCCCCAATTATACTGCATATACTTTTCCATCAAGCTTTTCTATTATCTACATCCTAAAAATGCCCAAAGTTAACCTCCCATCGTCCTTTCTACATAGCTTGCCCTTCACGCAGTCATATTTACCCGTTGAAAGCCTAGTCCTTAAAAAAAAATAACTTAGAAAACTCTTAATGCAACTATCTTCGGTCACTCAGCTGAATGTGATCTATTCCTCTTTAAACACAGAAAGCTCTTTGCTCTCCTGTCTCCTTGTCCCTTTTATGGAAGTTGTTTTTTTGTTTTTTAGCTGTCTGTCAACCCTGGCTTATCACCTATGTATGACTGTATATTAGTGTATGGCAAGTATCTTGATTTACTCATATCCATACCCTTTAGAGCAGAGGTCCCCAACCCCCAGGCCACAGACTAGTACTGGTCCACTCCCTGTTAGGATCTGGGCCGCACAGACTAAGTTTGAGCAGTGGGTGAGCAAGTGAAGCTTCCTCTATATTTACAGCCACTCCTCATTGTTTTCATTACCACCTGAGCTCTGCCTCTTGTCAGATCAGTGGTAGCATTAGATTTTCATAGGAGTGTGAAGCCTATTCTGAACTGCATATATGAGGGATCTAGGTTGTGCGTTCCTTATGAAAATCTAATGCCTGAAGATCTGAGGTGGAGCTGAGGTGGTGATGCTAGTGCTGGGGAGCGGCTGCAAATACAGATTCACATTAACAGAGGGGTTTGACTGCACAGAGACCACAATAACTCAATTGCTTGCAGACGTGTATCAAAACCCTGTTAAGTGAGTGCTATTTAACAATTAAGCTGCATCTGGCACTTGAATCGTCCTCAAACCATACTCCCAGCCCCCATTCCCATCTATGGAAAAATCGTCTTCCATGAAACCAGTCCCTGGGGCCAAAAAGGTTGGGGACTGCTGCTATATATAAGGTGACCAGATTTTAACATTGGTAAAGCGGGACACCATTGACCGGGAGGGTGGGGGGAGAGGGTTCTTGATTAAAAATTTGGTCTATCTCCCGCCGTTCCCTAGCTTCTCATGCATTCTTTCCAAAAATCGGGACTTTTTTAAAACGCCGCGGGACGCGGGACAAATTGTTAAAAATCGGGACTGTCCCGCCAAAAGTGGGACGTCTGGTCACCTTAGCTATATAGGGTCTTTCATGGTCCATGAAACAAAATAGGCGCTAAGTTATTTATAGGATAACAAGAAAAGTTAGAGACCAAGTGTATCAGTGGTAGATTCTATTATACAAAGTTATATTTTACTTTGGATTTTTATTTCTTTTAAGTCTGACTCTAGTTAGTTTGGTCTACTGCATGTTGGTTCTTTGAAATTAAATCCTGAACTCAGATGCGTATTAATATATCTAAATTTACGCACCACCAAATATGCATTCAACCTCCCTCCAAACAAAAGGGTATTTTGTTAAAATTTCATGAACTGTAAATAAAACTAGTCTTCAGTCCTATGAAAAAATTTTGCATATAGCAGTAAGATACTTAGAGAAAAAAAAAAGAAAAATAGATTTAGGACAGCTTTCTATACTTCCTTTTAACATCTGATTTTCATTCTTACTTTATAATAATCTATGTAAATGAACTTGAACTAATTCAAATATTTTAAAATTTGTATGCCAAATACTTTACTGAGTAGTTTTTGGCATCAACTTTATATAATCAACAAAACATATTAACTTTAAGAATCTTGATGAAGATGACTAAATCCCTTTATATATTATATATTTACTTTATTCACTTCATTAAGTTACATACCTTATAAGACTCATTTCAATATATTATACTATTTAAATACTTTATTTCACTTTTATAGTTAAAAGATTCCTTAGTCACCTTGACATTCAAAGTGAAATAGATACCTGAATAATTCTTTGTTGGTGCTTCAAAATACACCTTATTCATACCATCATATTACATTTTTCCCTATAATAATGTTTAAAGAAAAGGTTAGAGCTTCTATTAATATTTCTTAGCTACCACTGTGAGGCAATTCTAATTAATGAAAGACCAGAAATGATACTGTTTTCCTGTTTCATAAAAGTACACACATGTAGCCTGGCAAAATGATCTGTACTTGCCAACAAACTCCACTACTGTGTAATACCACAGAGAAACCTGATTATAGGAAAACCAATTCCAACAATTTAAAATTGCAAGCAAGACACAATTATTTAGCTATAAGAACATTCAATGCAACACTATTTATATTAGCAAAAATCAGAAGTAACTTAAAATGTCCAACAACAGAATCAATAACCATCTTTTCTAGTACAACTTGTACAATATACAATGAATACTATGACACCAATATATGTGATAATGCAGATATACACTTCTATGAGAAAATGTTTACAACTTCTTATAAAGTTGAAAGCTATTTAATCATAAACATACAAATCTTTGTTTGTATGCAACGTATATGTATCCAGAAAAGAATACGTTTCTTCTTTTTGCTTACTTATACTTCCTAAAATGTCTACAATAAATATATTTTAATCAGAAAGAAAATGACAAGAAATACTAACTTGACATCCTTTTCTCTCTGTGTAGATCCTTCTAATTTAATTTCTTTCTCCATTTCATCCCCCACCTCATCCTAGAGACCACCTCCTTTCCTGAAATCCACAGGAACTGAGTGGAAATATGACCATTTTCATCATGACCACCCAAACTACAAATAATTCATATATGAATAATGAAATATGAATTCTGAAGGAACATAAAGAATCTGAGATAGGTTTATAGTTTTAAGATTCAGTGGGATGAAAGTGAATTATTCACATCCATTAAACAGAGTTTGAATGATTCACAGCCAATTTTATTTTTATAATTGTAATGAAACAGCTGGGATTAGAGTCTATTCATGGACTCATAAGAAATTTGCACCCCACCTACTAAAATTAGTTTCTGCATCCAAAATTCTCATTTGAACATCTGACTGTGAATAAAACAGGCATCATCACTCAATGCCAAGAAACTGAGGAAAAAGACTTTAAGTATGCCATATTTTCTCCAGCATTATTTTATTTCTCATTGTGCATACTTCCCTTTATTGTGATTCATAAGCAGACTCTTAATAGCACGAGTCTTTGAAACAAAGTTATTTTCAAAGAATGAACTTTCTTGTATAAGATAAGCTTAAAGAATGTAATTGTTGAAGATTTTAGACCATATTGTGACAGTTGTTTATAATTTATAAATTCTCATCCAATACAGAGATATCTGTATTTAAGAACTAATGCATCAAATATATGATATTTCTTTGGACACCAGCATCACCAGTTTAAAAAATAAAGGGACGCTGGGATGGCTCAGCGGGTTGAGCATTTGCTTTGCAGCCCCAGAGCCCAAAGATCGAATCTTGGGCCTGGCCCATGCAGACCCATACGCTGAAACTCCATTCAGGTCTTGCAGGGGCCTATGCAGGAGGCTCCTGGCCCAGTTCCTGCCCTGCGCAGCCCTGCGCCCACCTGTGGAGTGAAACTATATGGAAAACTAATGCTGTCAACTATGGAGACTGCTCTGGGCCCTCCCCCTTCTCTTTGTCTCTCTCTGTCAAAAAAACAATAAAAATAAATCTTAAAAAAAAATTAGAGTTTTGTCTTAAAGGTGCCTCAGGTAAAATGTTTGTAGAAATTTTACTTGACTCTAGAATTTGCAATTTTAAAGAGATGTGAGCAATTGTGTACTTCTCTCTACTTATATATAATTTTCCAAAGAAGGAAATTATGCATAAGGATAAAGTGATTCACCCAGGGTCACATGGCTAGTTAGTCACAAAGTGACTCTAGAACACAAAGCCTCTTTTCCTTCAATCCAGTACTCTTTCCACTACATCACAAGGGAAGAGTAAAAGAAAACATGAAATATAATTTTACTGGAAAATAAAATCCAGTCAAGCCTGAATCACAGCCAGAAATAGCCTATTAAAGGTGGAACACACCCACTTCCAAAACCAAATGCAACCTCAAAGGGCTAGGCATACTAAAGAATACTTAGGACATATTTTGAAGTCTTTGGAAATAGTTAAATCAGCTGTGAATCTGAGGTAAACTCTAAATTTTCATTTGATTTTAAAGATCATATTATATTATTTAACATAAAGTTTTGAGAGGCAAGTTAAGTAGTTAATTTGTAGACTACAAACTTCCTGTCGAGAGAATCCACATTTTAAGAACCTTCAACTTTCTTTGAATTAGTTCTATAACCAGGCAGAGTAGATGGATTTCCTAAATTATCAAAAATATTACGTTGTAAATTCCTGCATTAATAAGAAGTAGATAAACCAAACATGCATATTTCCTAAGAATATATCCAGCATTGCTTCAATTGTACCATGCTTCGCAAAACATATATGCTTCTACTAAGTTACAAGTAAATACACACATTTTCATTTTTAATGGACATACCAGAAAAGACATTTTAAAAGTTCCATACTGAGTTCTTTCTGAAGCAAATAATTATTTTTATGTCAGGTGAGTAGCTCTCTCAAATGTAATTGAAATTTTCTAGATTCCGACATGTAAAAACCAAACTTAAAATTTTCATATACAATATAAATGACATCATACACATTTTTGTAAATGCTATTAATTGGTTAAGAATGGCCTGAGACCGTATTGCTGGCATATAACAACCACACAGTCCATGTTAATTGAGAAAGTATGATTTCCCTGTACTAATAATACTTCATTATTAATAAAGAAAGTATATTTTCACATTCCAAAAATCCTATGAAACATACTTTCTAATGGAACCAATGTAAATATTTCAGCAAGAAATAATAAAGATCCTAAAATTTCATATTAAAGTTCCTTTATTTCTAATTCTCCCTCAAAGCCCACACTGTTGTTACCCACCAGATCCAACATGCATCCTGTAATACAAAAATAAAAACTTAAAACTGGGTTGAGAATATGTTAAGGTTAGCAAGAATATCGCCCATAGAGCCAAAATAAAAACATGGGAAAAGGGAAATGTCTTCCCTAAAAAAATGCAAGCCTAGCTGAGTTGATTGCTTTCACTTAAGACACACGACTCAACTCAGCTTAGGAAAATGGGTCCTGCTTGAAAATAAATTTCTCCACAAGATGAGCTATGCTACACATACAATATGAGGTAAGCACATCATACCATATACAGGGCTCCCTGGGCATTTGTTATATTCCATATACATGATTAAAAAATAGCTCTTAAAAATTATCATTTGTTTTTTTTCTTTCATTATCTGCATTCATTATTAAATAAGTGAATTTATAGTTTAACAATCAAGACTTAATTAAATATATCTCTGATATTAGTCTTTCAGCATTATTTATAAGCCAATTTATTTTGGATCTTAAAAATGACCCTTTTACATGACAGTAACTTGGTCACTGACCACCATTTGTTATGAGTCATGAAGCTTCTCCTTTAAATAACTGAAATTATATTATTAAAATTTTTCCTAAGAAAACTATAAAACAATAAAATAAAACAATAAAAGGTTCATCAAAGTTTCTTTAAAACTAAAAATTGAAAGTTGCCTAAATGATCATCACAGGGAACTTGTTAACCATATTACGATACGGATATTTCATGGTATAATGTGAAAACATTAAAACATTGTGGGTTATATTTGTCAATGGAAAAAGATGTCCATAATACACTGTTAAATAAAAAGATTATAAATAATGAGGCCCATGATCCTATACTTGAATAACATATATTTGCATAAATATAAAGAATAAATTAGACACCAAAATATGAATAGACAAGTATTTGTGTGTTGGAATTTATGAATGGTTTTCATTTTCTTTAGTGTTCGATATTTACCTCTTTTTCAGTAAACATGGATCACTCACAAAATTTTCAAAAAATGATTTTTCTGTTTTGTACATAAAACATATAAAAGTATATGTTTAGACAGAACAATTTACTCTGAAATTATATAGCAGAAAGATATCCAAGTAATTATTAACAAATCATGGAGAGTTGAAAGAGTCCATGCAATGACCCTGGAATCAAATCGCCAATGTTCAAATTGCATTTCTACCATTATAATCAGTGAGACTTTATACAAGTTATTTCATCTCTTTGCCTCAGTTTCCTCATCTAAATAAAAGAGATAATAACAGCTTCAACCTCAAAGGGTTTTAGTAAGGATGAAAGGAATTAATCCTATAATAAGTTAATAGAAAGGCAGTAAACTTTTAATCCTAGAAACTGAAATGTTTGGCAATTAATTATACTTGGCAATCAACTGTAAATACCCATATATTTTAAACAAATACTTTTTTTTAATGTTCCCATGCATTTGAATATAATTGATCTAACGCAGTTTCACCAGGTTTTGTCCTCTTCGTTGAGAATACAAATTGGGACAGTACTGTTGTCTTGCCCAGTACGTTACCAGTTAAACTCAGAAAGTTAACTCCTAAGAACTGATTATTTAATGGGACATTAGTCTACCAAGACTTTTCTTTTTTTTCCCATGATTTATAAGTCTTGAATACCAAATTGTAAACCAAATGTAACACCATGGGCAAATGCAATTCAATAAATCACACTCTCAGGGACCTTATTACTTTCTTCAAACAAACTCTTATTTTTATCAAAATCTATTTTTAAAATCTTTCTATTTGTATCCAAATTCTCGTAAATGTTTTACTCATAATCACTACAATTTTTTTAAATGTTAGTAAAATTGTAAATGTATTTTGCCTTTTAAAAATGTATCTATATATACTTAGGTGTTTCTAATTAATCATGGTGTTACCGGTAGGTAAATTTCCAAGGTATGAAATGTTCATCCCTTTCATAATTAATTATGCCCAAATTAAATTTTCTAAATTGAGAAACTATATTTTGTAAGAGGCAAATTAATATGTGAAATTATGTGTTATTTAATCTTTTTGACGTGAATCCTCAACTTATCACATCACAAATGTCCCATACTTACTACAAAAGATTCCTTTGCCTTATTCTTAATCACTGATAACAACTAAAAAAATGCCATAAGATAAAGTACTGTGGATTTTTTTTTCTAAAATAAAGTCATATTTCAGGTTCTATTTTATTTGCAAATTATAGCTAATTATCAACATCTATGAGAATGTTGCTTTGCCAGAATAAAGGAAGCAGGTCTTCAAACGTCACTGAAACTATTTGCATTTCCTTGAATGAATAATCCAACAAAATACAGCGGTATTCTGCTTGCCAAGCCCCTGAGTTAAGTGGTAGACCATTCTAGTCACCAGTGTCCTTGTCTGTAAATGCTTAAGAAAATTTCTCTACCAGTCAAAGGCAAGGGAGAATAAAAGAATATGGCAATGAAAACAGTACATGTTTACTCTTTTGGTAGGAGCAAATAACAAAATACACAAAAATCCAAGATAGAAACATCTCTTTGACATTTTACGGAATTAACAGTTCTGTTAAATCCATTCATCAGACTGGACTTTGCCAAAAAAATACTAGTTTCACATCAAGGCTGTGTAGCTCATGGCTGACACACTTTTGAATCATTCTGTATCTGTCTGTACTCCTGAAACTTGGACCACCTTCTATATACTCTTCACTTCCAACATCTAAGAATGCTTAACAATGGGTTCCTTTTGGGGCCCTGTTATCTCCTGACTCACGCAGTCTGTGAAAAAAGGAAGCCAAGCAAAAGATAGTTATACAGGAAATAATTAACAGATACTGCGTTGAAGGATACCATTTCACAGTAACTACAAACTTACAGCCCAATTCACTCAAAGATACATCTGCTTCCCCTGCCTTAGAAACCTGGGCCAGGAGAACTATGCCAGACTTCACAAAAAGCCTCGGTTACAAAAAAGGGAAAAAAAAGAAAAAAAAAAGTGCTTTTAAAACATACTTGGGCCAATGGAGCTGACTGACAAAAAAGAAATTAGAATAATAGGAAATCCTATTCGTCAAACCAATGAAACCAAATACATAAGCATCAAATTGGTTTTAGTTGTGATCAATTGTCAATAATGGTATATCACTATAAAAAATAAATCACCATAAAGAAAAAGAAAACAAGCTAATGAGATTTTCTTTAATAAAACCAATTAAAATGGTCAAGTTCATTATTACACACAGCTAACTAAATAAATGGATTGTATTTTTAGAGTAAATCTTCAATATATTTGAATTTAAATCATACCCTTTTCTAATAGGTGACAACAGAAATGTATCTATGTAGGGCAAAGCACAGGAAAGTAGAAGGATTGTTGAACTCTAGACATAGTAAATAGTTCTGAGTGTTTTATTCTTGAGCAAATCAAATACCAATGGTTACCTAAAGAGAAACTTTATCAACTATCAACATGGCCTAAAAACTACAGTTTCACAAGCAATGAGTAGGGTGATGTATACTTCCCATTTTTCTTGGTACAGCCTGTTCTCTCCAGTATTTGATATATACATATATAAAAACTTCAACTGGGGTCAGGAAAACAGCTACATACATAAACATAACAATCAGTCAATACCCTCTATATAATAACTGAAAGATTGCCTTTATTTTCATTAAACGTGAATCAAAACAATAAATATCAGCCTTCTCACTTGGGACCATCTTTAGTGAAAAACAAAGTTCCTGCGATCTCCTGTCGGTGGTTGTAAAGGCATTCAACACTGGAGCTTGTTTGAATGTCTGTTTGGCTGCCAATGGACTGTCCCCAAAAGAACATTTTTGCATCTCAATGGACTGCCCGGTATCAGCAATCTTTAAACTATAAATTTAACGCCCCTGAAGAAAAGGGGAAATAACATCTGCTTTGTACTGTCTTGGTATCACATTTACAAAATGAACAAATAATCATACTACTTTGCACTTATCTAGAACCCTGCATCTGACGATCTCAAATGGCCTGACAAACGTTAATTAACTGAGCTGCACAGCACTCCTGTGAGGACGGCAGGCATATGATCCCCTCTGAGAGAGAGATGAACGGAGATTCTTGGAGGCCCTTCCTTTGATAGTTGCGGCTCAACTTGGAACTCAACTCCCATGGCCCATGGTTGAACATCTCTGCCAAAACCAAGCAGTGAAAAGGTGTATCTTAAAACAGACAAATTTCCTAAATAAAATTACACTGGAAACTAAAATCAGTCTCAAAGAGATCTAGTTTTTCCCCTAGATGTATGAAGAAAGTGGGCTGATAACTATGGCATTGAACCTGTGGAAGTCAGGAGCTATGATTCTGCTCTAATGACTTGGGAAGTTTACCTTAATGCTGATTTGCCATAAGCCACAGATTTACCAACTAATCTGAATTATACTTCTGAGATTCATTAACGAACAAAAAATGCATTTGATACTGGTAAAATCCTTGTGAAATATGACATATTTTGTTCCTATTAATGTGGCTACTTGCTACGTTCTAAAACTCAATCTAAAAAGTCAATTACAAGAATAAAATATAGAATCTCTTATTCAGAAAATCATAAGACGAATACAGTTGCACAGGATTCTACCTATCATATAAATGAATGAATACCTTTGTATAAATATACATTATAGAAGAAACTGGTCAGAAGAGGGGACACAACCATGCTAAGTTCTGACCACACTACACTGAGAAAGAAACACCTATCTGAATACATAAAACTTGTTAAGTTCTGCTTTTAGCACATGCAATATTAAATAGGTTAGCCTCTTCAGAGAGCCAGATTTTAAGCTTAAATAAAACCTGTGCCCCTTCAGAACATTTCCAAGAGCTTATTTGTATTTTATAAGCTCTATTCTAGGAGTTTTAAAAGAGAAACAAAGTTTTCATATAAATGCGAACTATTTCTAGCAAAGAGTCTAAAGGCTTTATTATTTCTTCCTACTCACAGGAAAAACAAACAAACAATGATTTTATTAAAATATTGTGTAGTTGATACACAGCAAAAACCTAATTTTCATAAAGCAAATCATGAGATAAAGTTTATGTTAATGTGCCCCCGCCATTCAAACTACAATGACCAACACAGGTGATATAAACAATTTTAAAATTTTTATAGCAAGATCAGTTCCATACTAGTAACAAGGAAGAAGTATAGAGACATTCACTAAATGAAAATATACATAAATTATGTTATTAAACATAAAACTAAAAGTCAAGAACTGATCTATGCCCCCCCCCAAAAAAGAGAGTATTTTGAAACTTTAAGCTTTTCTCTGTGATTCTTATATTTCCTTCCTCACTTTGAGTACAACAAAATTTCATAACTAAGACAAGTGGAAAACACCATGTATCAAAAAAGACTGATATTCTAAAACCAACATAATTCTGAGCTTTGCCACAAGACCCTAACTACATTCAGTCTACTCTTTAAAAATGTTTCCAGTATTTACCAGCAGTGTTGAAATATTTTAAATACTTGCTGCTGAAAAAATTCTTCATATTAATTATTAATATCACACCATATAGTAGTTACAGGTAAGTCAATTTTTACTGTATCAGAAACTACATACAATGCATTTACAAGTATGTGTGTTCTATTAATTCTATACTACAGGCACAATTTAATTAAAAATCACTTTTAAAACCTATTTTTTCATTTCCTAAACTGCTTACTATGCCAAGCAGCGAAGTAATTTCAAGTTCCAGTCTACCATTTAACCTCAAATATGAAATTATGTTCCATCAGTATATATTTATACAGACCTCTGTATTTTCATTCAAAACATGTACCTCATATTTGCATAAATTATGTTTATAAATTTTTGCAGGACATGTTCACTAGTATTTAGACCTCTATAATTACAAAAGTAAAATACACTGTTTGTGCCTTTAGTAAGTATGATGATGATATTCTGCTGGGTTTTCCACGACTGGTGGCAGAGTGAACTGAGAAGTATTTAAATTATTTGCTATGAGAACTTAACCATACCAATTTCTAGAACCAAAATAAAATTCTTGTCAAATTCACAATCAGAATGTGCTCTGCTTCTTAATTCTCTTAAGTGTCTGAAAGTGCTGATCAGCTAAAACACATATACATTAAAAATTTGTGTTCCATTAATACATTAAATATTTCACAATAAATTAAATTAGCTATACTTCCTTTCCAAATATCAAATAAAATCGGTGATTTCCAAAAGCATGATTCAAATACAATAAAATGTAAATTAAAAAAATTCAAATTGTACTTAAAAAAAACATAATGACCTAAGACTCTCTAAAAATATATATACATATATATTTTTTAAGTTTTCTTAGCTCTCATAATTTAGTAAATGATGGTCTTTCAGGATCACAAATCCTACGGTTAGGAATTTTACCATTCAACATAGAACATAAGTAGTCTGTTGCTGAAAATTTACTATTTCAGTAGCTAATGTGGAGGAACTGAAAAGACAGTTGAAATGACACAACAGAAAATTGAAGTCCGGGAATTGAGGAAGTGGAGGAATTGAAAAAAACAAATTTTTTGAGAAGTATTAGCATCCTCAGCTTGCTTAAAGAACGTAACTAACATGCTCAGATTTTAGATTTCACTGCCTAATAAACTATTCATCACTCCAAATTCTTAGTGTACATAAATGGTGGCAGAACAAGGAATATTCCAGAAGTCGTTTTAAAGAGTCAAACTATTTGGTATCCAATGAAGATGTCATGGATAAAAACTATTTTAAGTGGGGAATAAAGAAAAGGGGGAACTCTAGCAATAGAGATGTCAGGCACCCGTTTACACCATTGCAATGTGAAATTTTAAGAACCCAGGACATGTCATTCCTGCCTTATAACCAGAAACCCTAAGAGCTACATGAAACCAGGAGAGTCCTGACATGCTAATAGCCAGCAATGTACAAATACTTATTAAAATGCAGCTCCATATATATATCTAATTTCCTGAACTGAACAGTCTCTTGAAGGACACAGGAATTGTATCTCTTCTCTACAACATTCGTTATAATAAACTTGCACCTGCACTGCAGGGTTCTTCCATACAGGGGACACAGTCTCTTCTGCATTCAAGCCTGTCTCTAGCTCCAGGGCATGACTGCAGACAGAAAAGGGAACAGCTTTTATAATGAACACTGAACCTCTAAGGGGCACTTCTCAGCTCCACTGGAGAAAACCTGAGAAGCACAGATAGTCTTCAGAGAATCAGCAGAAAATGAGAGTGGAGTAGCCAAGTCCACACTGGAAAGAGCAATTTTTCTCCCCATAAGGCATCAAGAGAGAACTGCTGGTCTCTAACCTGCAGGTCAAAGCCCCTGGCTGGCTGAACTTTACTTCCTTACTGGCTCTTGTTATGGTTATCTGGTTTCTGATCCTACCTTAGATGCATGAACAAAGCTTCCAAATCATCCAGAAGCTCAAAACTTTCTGAAGAGTCAAGGTGCAATGTTGACAGGGTGATGCCATAGGTAAAAAACAAGGATCACTTATTGGGAGCTGGTGAGTTTGCCAAACTACAGTATTTCTTGCCAATCGCTGACTACACAGCATGAAGAGAGCGATGAAGGATCTTATGCAGAGGTTTCGTTTGGATTTTCAACAGGGGACTATTTCTTTCTTCCTAAAAGAGCCCCATAATAAAAAAATCCGTGGGTCCCTTTCGATGGTCTTCACACTAGTCACACTTAGGTCCATCTCATTTTTCCCTTTCTTGGCATCTCAACAACAATAACAGGCATTGCCACTTGAACATAATTATACTGGGCGTTTAAAAAACACTACATTTCTGTATTAACATCGCAGCAAGGGCTTTGCATTCTTAGAGATTTAAATCTGTACTCATTTCCCTATTCACCATGCACTGTGTCACACCACCTTAAAATCGAAAAGTCATCTAGTTATTTTAACGTGACAGGTGTGCATCTTTCTGGGCTTGTGAACCTCCCTTCTACCAGTAGGGCCTCGTTGTGTGGCAAAATCACCAGGATGACTAGCCAGCGTTCAGAGCTCAGAGCAGTGACAAATAAGTGAGTGCCACCACTGTATCAAGTATGTGTTCAGGACACACAGAGACACACACGGGCTACTTTCTGCCACTCTGTTGTCCCGGTAAGTATACATCCCCAGACTGATACAAATCATTCAGTTTCCCTTGGTAATACATGCTACTAAACCTAGAGAATGTGTTCCCCTGTTTTCAATATAGAAGAATTATTTAAAAATTAAACCTTCCTACCCGTAACAGAGACTGGGATTCATCCTTGGACTTGCTCTCCGTAGAGGCAGGATAGGGCTGGGTGAGGGCTCCAGCCTTCTCTCCACCAACTGGCACCCCTTGCAGGAACGCCTTGCTCTCCACAGCCAAGCCATAAATAGGGCGCGCCAGGTGGGCTGCTTCTACGTTGGGGCTGTCCCGTAGAGTCTTTGTCTGCTCTTGGGCACCGGTCACAGGGGTCAGAAGCCCCAGGCTTGCTTGAGTGTAGGATGGACTGCCCCGTAGGATGTCAGCCCCCCTCCAAGGCATGTTGCGCAGGTCCTCACTTGAACTCTCAGTCCACACTTTTTCTTTGAGCCCGTCCTTCTCGTCTGGCTTCTCCCTCTTCACCACACTCTCCGAAGCTGGCTCTCCCATTTTAGAGTCCGGGTTGAGTAGACTGTAGACCTTCAGGTCAATCTTGGGCTCCTCCTTGATGGTCGTGATGGCCTGACCGTCCTCTTCGCCATTGGCTGTAGTCATGTCCTGTTCCTGACAATGAACAGTGTTGAAGTGTTCCAGTAGTGACTGAGTATCCGCAGCTGTGAAACTGCATTGACGGCATTTGTAGCAGCTGTGTGCTCTCCTGAAGAAGAAGAAAACAGCCATGGGAAATCTAGCATTCTGAAGGGCTTTTTAAAGGAATTCTCTTTATGCACCTGAATTTTATCTCACGCAATGTAACCGGTAGAACAAAATACACTATTCTCAACATCCAGAAATTGCAGGTGTAATTTACTGGCATTTTCAGTTCTATATAAAGAAGGTGACATTCCCTTTCATTATATTAGCAATAACAGGTATATGCACACTCATACACACTTATGTGCACACACGCCAGCCAATTCACATTTAAAATTTGATGGTTTACTTTATTATTGAATGACCTGCTCTGTTCATCTCATCATAAGTAGATAATCATCAATTCAGTATTATTGAAATACATATTCCTATGTTTTAACACCTGTTTTCATCAATGGATCTTTCAATTTCCATTTATTTAAACTAAACTGAGATTTTTTCACTATAAATTACACATATATTTCTGATGAAGTGCTTTGTACAGCTTTTATATATATTAAAGTAAATTCTACCTGATTACAATATTCTTTTCTATCATAAAATGTAATACATTTTGTCAATGAAATATGGTTGACTGTTCTACATAATCTAGTAACTAATATGTATTAAAGCTCATGATTTTCTAAAAAAATTCCATCTGTAAGATCTTATGAACATTCAATAAAGTGAGTGTCTATTGGGTGCTGCACAGATAAATTTATTAAGAATGTGTGAGGATCTGGGTTTATTTGTATGTTTTCTTTTAAAAGGCATAGAACAGGATCTTATTGTTGAATTTCATAGCCTCTTCTGCTGTTAGATATAACAGTAACTGTTAAAAATAGGACAAATGTTTGATTAACAAAGAAGAACAGAGGCACTATATCCTAAAAGGCATACCGGAAAGGTACACATATGATTTGGAATGAGGTACTTGCTTTAACTAGAAACCTTTTATAGCTCTCTAAATAAATACCATGTGGAACACTTGCTGCTCCACTGATACATTATGTTAGGAGATACCAACTTAAAGTAACAAAACAAATTTTATGAGCTATTACTTAAAGCCAGTGGAAAATATGTACTCATAATTGCAGATAATCATCACAATATTACTTTGCCAGGTACTGGGAACATATTGTTAAATAAAAGACATATATTCCTCGTTCACTTGGCATTTGGAGTCTAGTCAGAAATGACAATTACACATCAGCCTAAAATATATAAGTACAGAGAGTTATATGCACTATGAATTAAATGGTAATGGGGGGAGGGGCTGCTCAAGGTAGTCAGGAAGGTCTTTCTGATATATAAAACCAACAGATAAAAATTAGCTATTCTTGTCCAACGAAGAAGGGGAAAGGTAGCACATTCTAGCTAGTCTGAGATACTGAAAAGAGGCCAGTGCTACTTTAGAGAATAAATAAAAGGAAGCATATCATCAACAAGCTGGAGCTTTGTAGATCACAATAAGGAGGTAGATATCTTCAAAGGTTAAGAAAAGCATTTGCAAGATTGTAAGCAGAAGAGTAGCATGGTTAAATATGTGCTTTAATCACTTCGGGATGTAATAGTTTCTGTGTTGAATAACTTCATTCCCTTGTGAGAGATGTCTGATGGCGAAAAAATCCCAAAGAATGTTCCTCCTTGTGGAAGCAAACTTTAAAATTAAGACATATAACAAGATCTCAACCAGTATTTGTTGAGAGTACGTAACACTATCATAATAATCTTATCATTAAGAACTTTACTGGTTGGACAAATGTGGATATGTAACTCTTTTAGCTTAAGCAATAAAAATAAAACAAAAGTAAACACAACAAATAAAATAATTAATTTTTCATGCATTGCCATAAAAATACAACACTAAAATAAATTTTATCAAGATAAAGAAGCCTAACCGTTAGCAAAGGTATATCTATAACCAAGAGTGAGAGTCTTGCCACCACTGTCCAAAAACAAGATTAAGATCACAAAGGATGACAGAGACAAGACCTAAAATCTAGGACATATACCTCCAGGAACCGCATCCAAAGAAACTTCTTACCAAAACTACATTTAAGCATGCTCCAATGAAAGATAAACTCCTAAACTCAGAATTATTAAAAAAAAAAAGGTTAAGTTTATGAAGCCCGATCATGCAGACAAAAGTGGATTCATCAGGGAAGTTAAAGTTCAATACATACCTAGGAAATACCCTATTGAAGATACAACACACAATCTACTGAGTCACGAAAATTAAAAATAAACAAAATGCAGGAAGCACATTTGCAAGTTCTAATTGACCTCCACCCCTTGACAATTTCAGTGAGCTCACTGCCCACTGTTACAGCAAGTTTATGGTTTCCTTGACATGGTGCAATCTCTGTTTAAAAATTGTGATGGGATCCCTACCTACAAATTAAGAGTATAACTCGCCACTGCTGATTCTTCCAAACCTGGTGGCTCTGGTAGTAAAATTTCAAGTTACAGTGATGCTATTTCAAGAAATAAGGACATAAAAAAAGGGTGATAAGAAGGAGAAAGTATCAACATAAAAATGAAGAAATTACAAGATTCTAAAGTACCACAGGTCAAAATTATTTTAAGATGGCAGACTCACAGTTCTTATTGGAGGAGTAATTTATTTCACTTAAGAGTAAAGACCCTAGAAGCAGAAAGCCTGATTTTCAATCTTGGCTCTGTATTTTACTGTATTATGTATGTGACTTTGAATAATTTACTGAACCTGGTTCAATTTCATCATCTGAAAAACAAAAATAAAAGTGCTTCACTATAGGGTTCTTGTGAATATAAAGTAAATAAAACTCATAGTAAGTAAATAAGCATGTCAGGTTAACCAGTTGCTCCACCCTTCTTCCTATAAAAACGTTCCATTTGTACAACCCCTTGGAGCGCCCTTCTAATTGCAAGGTGGGATGCTGCCTGATTGATGAATTGCTTAATTAAAGCCAATTAAAGCTTCAAATTTACTCCACTGATTTTTTTTTCACACCAGCATAAATCCTAAAATTATACAAATCCAATAATTATACAAATTATTCAGTGTGAACCTGCATTCTTTATTCTTTGGGCAAAGGAGTTTAAACTTACAAACTGGTGTGTCAGTATCATTCTTTTTCTTCCTCCATGTACCTTAAATATGACCAACATCATTTTTAAAACCAAGTTGATTTCCTAGAAATCCATCTGCTTTAAGACAATGCCAAGTAGAATACAAGTTTACTCATCTATTCTATACCTTTTCTGCTTTCCTAGTTGTGTTCAAGGGCCTGCAAGATTGAACAATTCAGTTTAATGCTTTGAATTTCTTTTCCTTAAGAGTAGTAACACTCATAATCTTAAGGTTTTAAATGACAAAGATAGAAAGGGCATTACCTATATTTTATTAAAGTAAGGGGAAGAGGGGATGTCCTGTGAGTGTGTACATTAAGGTGGTTTAGAGCCATCACATATCTAGTAACAAAGCTAAGTAATCAAGATTATGTGCCTTCAATATTTACTTATTGAGCAATCTAGAAAGATCCTGAGCCATCCTACCTCTTGACCAAATAAAAATAAACACATCCAACCCTTGCCCATTATTTGACTGGTAGTTCTTCCTAAACACACAAGGTCCTGGGCCCCTGCCCAGACAATGAATTCATCACAAAGTATCACACTCTGAGACATGGTGTCTGGGTTTCTAGGTTTTCTAGTTTCAAGTTTCTGTCCTAATGAACAACTACCTGACTCCCTACAGGTCTCAGCAAGAGCTACTCTGATCTGCCCCACAGAGGAGCTCTTGATCCAACCAACATAAGCAAAACTTTCCATGATACAGCTGCTGGGAGAACAAAATGCAGAGAACAGTGGGGATTGGGTGCCAAGCAAAAAGGAAACAAATTACAGAGACATTTTCAGTGAGAACCAGGTTTTGATGATGAAAAGAACAACACATTTTAACAGGTACGATATTAAAATAAGGTGGTAATACCAAGCTCAACTCATACACCTTTTCTTTCGAAGAGTTCCAAGCACTCACACATACATATCTCACTTTCCACTGCAGTATAAAGCCTACTTTCTAGATAGTCAAATAAAGAAATCATGGCTTGTCCATTAGTCTACATCAAGTCAATAACACGGGACTTCTAGCTCCCAGATCAGTGTTCGATTTTTCTATCCTCTGCTGCCTAAATTTTTAGCTGTATGCAAAAATAAATGAAATTACAAACAATATGGAAATCAAAAAATATAAGGGATATAAAATGAAACCACGAGGGATGAGAAAAGTCTTCTAACTGATAGAAAAGAGACTGACTAAAACAATGGTTTGCATAACAGGCTACGTGCAGAATGCAACCTGGGTTTCTTAGCAATACATAGGCCAAGTCTCTCTGTTGCCTACTAAATCAGAATCTCCTAGGCATAACTGAAGGATGTGATGTTTAACAAGGTCCCCATGTGACACCTATTCAGGGACCAGTATCTACAGTAATAGATATATCATGGTTCTAACAACTCAGTGAACACACTCATAAGGCATCCACCAACCCCCATGACTTTAATAAAACACATAAAGCCCTTATTATGTTTGTTATTCAGAACCTTAAGATTCTGGGTATGATTACTATTGATGCAAAGAGAGTAAAGCTTAACAATTAAGCAGTAAAATGCTCAGTTGCTCAATCTCTCAGGCCATTCATGACCACTAGATGAAACAGAAAACGGTAATTTGCAACTTAAGGACCTCTTCCTCCCTTATTATCAGTCTCAAATAAGCGACAAGAAATGTATTTAAAAGACAACATTATTCCACTTTCAAAATCTTGGAGCAATACAAACTTTTCAATAACCTGTACTAACATCTGGAGCCATGCTTCTCAAATTCTGACATAGTTAGGAATCACCTGGGACTCTTGTTAAAACTCAGACTCTGATTCTGAAATTTCTAGAGTGGGACCCTCATGTTCTGTATTTCTTACAAGCTCCTAGATGATGCTGATCTTGTTGGTCCCCGGACTACATCTTAAGTAGCAAGAATCATGAAGTCATGGTCAGAAATAACTTCAACATGGGTATTAGTTTGCAATGAACTCGCAATATGTGAGGGCTGTCCAGAAAGTATCCAGTCATGCAATATTTCTCGTTATATTGACAATAACTGTTTTTCCAGACAGTCCTCTTATATACTCAGCACTTGATATTTTAAGAACATTCCCAAATGAGTTCTTTATAATGAGCAACATCGTTTTCTCTGAAAGCACAGACAGAATTACTCACCTCTAAGTGTGAACATGAACAGCTTTAAAACTACAAACAACATTATCAAGCATAATCCCAAAACAGTAATTCATCATTTTTTATTTCATTGTCTGGGGCTCATCTTTCAATATTCACAGACTATTTATAGATATTATCCCACAATAATCACACATACTACGTATTCCTACTCCTACTTCATAGAATAATAACCTGAAGCACAGACAATTCAAGGCACATAGAATATAGAAGGCATGAAAGAGTATCTTAACACTTGTCCAGGGTTACTCTTTCATATCTGTTGTTTGGTACTTCAAGCAATGCAACCAGCTTATTAAGGAATTAAATCTTAAAGGATTTGGGCATATTTCTAGGGCATGTGTTAGTCTCCTAATACCAACTGAGAATACCTTCAACATAAAAATAGATGATTTTGATCCCTAGTATAAGAAACAAACAAATAAAAATTCAGTCAGTGTGAAACTTAGTTTAGACTCTCCTTTAATGTATTAAATATGTTTCAAAATTTGAAAACCTAAAATAAGTTCAAGGACTTTTCCCTCTGTTTCTCAAAACCCACCTTAACTACCTTCTCATACATAAAGACTTCCCAAATGACTCAATTCAAGAGTAAAGCTAGCATTCCTCTGTGCTACTCTAAAACTGTCTTCCTCTGAGGATTTTTCCACATCTTCTTTTATTAAAATCCTGTGTATGCCTTACTTTGCAGTTATAATTGCCTTAAAAGATCAAGATCAAAGCACACACATCTGTTTCTCCCCAACTCTACCCAGAACATAAAGCCAGTTAGTAAATATCTGCTTAACATTCAGAAGAATGAATGGGTGTGGGAGGAGAAAATGTTCCCTATCGTCGAGGTTCTTTTAGCTAGTCTAATCAAATAGGCACGAGACATTAGGAAGAGAAAATAATGAAATTTAACACATACATATGTGTAGGAACCACAAATACATGAGAGTCAGAGACTCCACATGCAGGAGAAGTTCAGAGACAGGCAAGAAACATGAGTATATAAGACATTCTGAGTTAGGGACAAGGTAAGGTGCCTTGGGGGCTTCAAAGGATCATTGCAGGATGGTAAGAAGAGCAGACAGTACACAGAAGCTTATTTAGCCCTATAAAGAGATTCTCCCTTATACCTTCCCATTAAGTCTTGGGCAAGACTTAAGAGACTTGTTACTTTAGGTAGTCAAGGGAGGGGCAGAAATTTCTCCTGAGCCTTCAGCTAAAGGTGCCCTTAGCTCACACCAATCCACATATCAAAGTATCATAGAAGCACATTTTTGAGTAACAAGCCCTGAATCCCCACAAACCACCACAGCTCTGGGAGAGATCAGGATGCTGGATTTAATACGTAGAGCCATAGTGGCCGAGAAATATTAAGAGGTACACAGATATTTTACAAATGATATATTTTGAGTGGTGCTCTAAATAAACTCTGAATTGTTTACAAACACCTAGAACTCCTAGTTACATTAAGACAAACTAATTTAGAAGACACTACAAATATATGCTTCACATTAATTCAAATTCTATACTCTCCTGCCAACTTGACAGCAAACAGTCTCCTCATACTAGATGTCATTGTGTAGGTCTTCCTAGCATAGCACAGCCAGATAAAACACAGAACACCCAGCTAAATTTCAGTTTCAGACAATTAACAAATAATATTTTAGTGTAAATATGTCCTGTGAAATTGGGATATACTTACATAAAATCTCAGTATGTGGCATGCACTATTTTAGACAATGAGGACCTGAGTCATAGAAACTTTGAAAAAGAGAAAACTATATTAAGCTTCCTTAAAAGGAACAAAGTGTACCTAATTGAAGTGACTTATAATTTCTGTGAGGAGAGGTGTTTTATTCCTTATCCTTCTTGACAGAATTTTCATGTGCTATAAAAAGCATCTATTTCAGGTCTACGCATATTTCCATGCACAGTGGCCTTTTATCCAAGTAGTAGCATTTCATTCCTGAGTAGAGATGAAAAGTATTTTCATAATTCATAAAGGGTTGAGGTTTTCTAGATTTAAAAATAGCAGCTAAGAGACCCTACTCTTTCACTCTAATATATTTCTACTTTCATAATATACCAGCTCACAGTACATACGAAGTCAGCTCTGAACAATGCTTTGTTTTCCTCCTTTAAAGAATGTTAACGTTCAGATAATTTATGACATCACTTGAAAAGGTCTCCTTTACCAAATAACTGTATTTCACTTTCAATGATTTTACTCACACTTTTTCTTCTTTAATGACTAAATGGACATCAAAGTAAATGAATAAATCATAACTACCAATCAATTAGACATTGAAAGGTATTTTTTGGTAATTATGAACTCAGACACCTACAGATAAATTGTCAGAGAGAAGTGAACAGAGATGATTTATTTTAGATGCAGGTCAGTAGATCTGGCATCTAATAGAGCTCATTATTTTTGTAATATCCACTTCATTGTCATCAAGGTCTATGTATATGGCACTTGACATTACTGATATTATAGAATGATGGAATGAAAGCCAGGATCAGAGTATCTCAGAGACCGAGACAAAAAAGTTAATTACAGGTGGATAACCAGATCAATCAATATAAATAATATTCAGCTATAGTGAAGTACAGAGGCGCTATCTACAAAATAAAATCTAGGAAAAACTAAAATTTTAAATGAATAAAATTGTATGTTTACTCACTCATCTTTCTTTGTTTTTTAAGCTAAAATAATGTGATTATTTACTCATTTAGAGTAACTGAGTTTTTAAAGGAGGGTGTGGGCTGATTTCATCTTCAAGTAGTAGAAAAATATACAACCACTGTCGTATCTGAAAATTTTCAACTTATGAATTACTTTTGAGAAGATATTCCCTACAAAAATGTTCCAAAGGAAAACATAAGCCTTCCCATAAAACAGACAGTAAACAAGAAATGGGAAATTATTTATATAAACTTATGTGAAATGGAAATCATGGCTAAAACTTATCTCATTCAAGACTTCTTAAGTATTGTTGTGTAGTCTTCAGGACCATTAAATCTGCAATTTCTAATAAATAACATATACAAATATAGGTGGTACAACTGCAGGTTATTTTCTTAATGGACTTTAATATCCTGGGTAACATTTTGTCTCGTAGCGGGAATTTTCAACTTGAACTATTATGTCCATTTCAATGTATTATAGGTTAAATAATTTATTAACTATTCTTTAAAAGAACATGTCCCATAAGTTACACAAATCTAAATGTAGCCACCATGGCCTTCACCCTTTTAGAAACTCTGTACTAATGCACTGTGTACTTGGCTTTTTCAGATGTGTTGATAATTAAGTGCCTATCATGAAATCTATTTTCCAGAATTAGCAGAGCACACAGCCCATGTTCTTTTCCAGAGCTCTGTGAAGATCGAGACTCAGAAGGAGCTACATTAATTTACCAGCTATTATATCCAATGTTATTTCCTACAGCGAGAATTACATATTTTATGTCTAAAAGATTTGAACACTATTTAAAACACAGGTGGATGTGGGGCCATACAGGGAGGGAACCAAAC
>PVKE010014315.1:0-35152 GCA_004027555.1 Craseonycteris thonglongyai
ACAAAGGCCAAAGCTCTCTACGACCCAATCTTGCCCGATGACGACAATGAAGAGGCTGAAGAAGGTGCTGACGAGCCTCAAGCCAGTACTAGCGCTGCCAGGAGTGATTCGCCTCCTCGAGGACGAGGCTTTTCAGCCAGCAAAGGCTGGTTCGAAACATTTCAAAAAAGATACGGCCTCAGAAACGTGCTTCTGTATGATGAGGCTTCCTCTGCTGACAACGGTGCTGCTTGTCGTTATGTGGAGGAAAAGTTTCCTAACCTCATCAGTGAGGGAGAGCCTCCCTCACTGAAAACGAAGAGGAAGACGAAGAAGAAACTGAAAAGCGTGGCCTTACCCTGGAGAATCTGCAACAATTGTGCAACATGGCAAGAGCGACGCAACAATTTGCACAAGACATTGACGACAATATGGTTCAAGCTGTCGAGTTCAGCAATCGCATTGACGGGGTTATGTCCTTGTACAGGGGAATTTTGAAGGAAAAGAAAAAACAAAGACAACAACTCCCCATCACCATGTTTCTCTCCAAGGTAAAGCCCCCGGCTCTCCCGTCAGCGCCTCCAGCAGAAGAGTCTCCGAGGGAGCCTAAAGCTTCTACGAGTCACGTGAGAGCCTCTCCTCCGCCACCCACACAAGACTCTTCCCCTCTCTCAGAAAGCAATGTTGATTCATGTTTATTACTGTATAAGGTTTTGTAATTCACCTCATTAATTAGCACTGACACGTTTAAGTAAATACGTATACTGTTGTAATTTTTGTCTTGAATGAGTATAGTATGAATACTGTTTACATATTTAAAACATTCTTGTACCCGCATACACGAAAATTCCTAGGGGCAAATCCTACTTTGCGGTTTTTCAGCTTTCGCGGAAGGCTCTGGTCCCCATTAACCACGAAAAACGAGGGATCACTGTATGTACCATTTACAATGGGACAGTATCTTTTTTTTCTGTCCTGTTTAAAAAGGTACATATGATTAGCTAAGGTGATGGTGGTGGTGGTGATGATGATGATGATGACAATGAAGAAGTAGAAGAAGAAGAAGAAGAATATTTATATTTTAATTAACACCTACCCAAGGCTTGACTTTGTTAAGTGTTTTTCATATATCTCGTAAAGTGTCATAGTAATCCCATGAGGCAGGTACTATTTTCCCCACTTATAGGTGAGGAATGAAGTTAAGAAAGATTAAGTGACTAGCTCAAGGTTGTGAAACTAGGAAGCAGAAGACCCAGGATTTAAATCCAGGTGTGACTGACTCCAACCCTATCATTCTTAATATTTTGTTACATGGTATCTATGTTAACTAGTTCACCCTATTTTCCTCAAACCAAAAGATTTTCTGTGTCCATAAGAAGTATCAAAATGTACTTTAAAAAGGACCATTCCCAACTGAAAAAAAATTTAAGTAATTTCAAGATATTTAATATCTTATTAAAATAAAAATTTTAATTGAAAGACAATCAGGAAATAATGTGATGAAAGAATATTGAATTTTTTATTCTGTATGGAAATTTAGAGAATAAATGTATTCCATGGAGAAAAGAAAATATATTATGTTTAAATCAAAGTCTGAAAGATCTAATTATATTTATATAAGTTAGAAGTAGTAATTGTAGTGCTTAAGGTTTTATTATTAATGTTTTATTATTCATGAAAATGTTTGAGAATTTGTAAACATGAAGTTTGTTTGCATTCTTTTAAGATTCCAAATGTTACTTTTGTTATCTATAGGAGCTCAGAAATTATGTACTACTCCTCTGATCCCATATCACAAAATAGGATAATATTAGGTAAACATGAGAAATTTGAGAATATGAAAAATCAGAAACAACTCAGAAATTAAAGTAGGCAAAGGTATTTCTAAGGCCAAAGAAATAATACTTCAGTTAAATAAAGGGGAAAGCCATTGAGCATTTTTCACGGTGGAGAGGGGGAGGCACTTTTATCTGTCAAGTCGACACCATGCAAGGCTGTTATTTGCTGCTGATCAGAGGACTTTATTAGAATTCTTTTTCTTGGGTTTTGCTCAAAAGAACAAATGTCATTCTAATGCCAATATTATCAAATGTCATTTATTACTTAGACTTACTTTTCTAAAATTTGTCCTCTCCTTCTTAGAGACATGTCTTTCTAGAATATTAAAAGCTCTAATTTAACGAATGAGATTATTCAGAAGAAGCAAAGCACCTTTGAGCAATTGATTTATCCATGTAATTCACATTAACTGTCTCAGAAGAAAATTGGTAAATCTCATGTTGGTACAATAAATAGCATCTTTTCTGTTAAGCCTTGATAAAGGCTATTTTTAAAGAAAAATAAAAATTATTCTTACTTCATTGGTTTCATTATTCTCCAGAAATAGTCCCTGTCAAAGTCACCAATGACTTGGTCATTACTTTATTTCCACCTATAAGAACTGTTGACTATGTTTCCCTCTTGAAACACTTTCTTCATTTGGTTTGAGATATCACTTTCCCTTGGTTCTCTTTTTATTCCACTGGCTAGTCAGGTCCTCCTTCCCTAATAACTGCAAAGTATTAAAGTGCTTCAGGGTCTAGCCCTACAAACTTGTCATTTCTTTGTCTTTATTTACTCTGCTGGCAATAACTTCCCCAGTCTCTTAGCTTTGAAAGCATCTACACACCAATGATTCCAAAATTTACATCTCTAGACCTGACCTCTTTATGAAATTATAGGCTTATAGTCAACCATCTACTCAAATCTTCACTTGAATATCTAATACAGACCTAAAACTTAACCTGCCCAAAATCAAACTCCTGATTCTCTACCAATGTCCTCTATCCTTCCACTGACAATCTTCCCCTTGTACGGTCTTCCACACCTCAGGAAAGGCTGTCTCTGTCTTTCTTGTTGCTCAGGCAAAAACCTTATTTCCTGTCCTCATCTAACACCCCATATTCATCAGTTAACCCTGTTGGTAAAACCTTTATATCAAAAATCTGAACTGTTTTTCAGCACCTCCACTTCTATGTACCTCATCGAAGCTCCCACCATATTTGACTCCCTCATTTGTATTATATCAATAACTTCCCAACTGGAGCCTCTTCTTCCATTCCCTTCCCCACTGTAGTCTGTTCTCAACATAAAGACCAGAGGATGTATGTATGTATGTATGTATTTAAATTTTTATAATTTATTTTTAGATTACATTTGACATACAATATTATATTAATTTCAGGTGTACAACATAGTGATAAGACACTTATATAACTTATGAAGCCATCATTTTGGTAAATCTAGTACCCATTTGACACCATATAGAATTATGACAATATTAATGACTGTATGCCCCATGTTGTACTTTACATACCTGTGACTATTTTGTAACTATGAATTTGTACTTCTTAATATCTTCCCCCTTTTCACCCACCTCTCCAGCCCTCCTCTCATCAGCCCAACAAATCTAGTACCCACATGACACCATACATAGTTATTACAATATTATTGACTAAATTCCTTATACTGTACCCTATGTCCCCATAACTACCTTGTAACAACTAATTTGTACTTCTTAATCTTTTCCCCTCTTTTCACCTACACCTCCAACCCTCCTCGCATATGGCAACTATCCAAATATTTTCTGTATTTATGAATTTATTTCTGTTTTATTTCCTTCTTTAGATTCCATATACAAGTGAAATCAACTTGCATCTGTCTTTGTCTGACACTCCACTGAGCACAATACCCTCCATGTCTTTTGATTGGAACTTTTAACCCATTTAAATTGAAAGTAGCTGTTGATAGATATGTAGCTATTGACATTTTATTATTTGCAACTTTGCTCCCACCCATCTTAAAGAAGTCCCTCTAACATTCCTGGCAATACTGTTTTTTTTCTTAAATAAGATTCATTTAGTATGCATGGTTTTATTTTATTTTATTTTTTTTAAGATTTATTTTATTGTTTTGATGAGAGAGAAAGAGAGAGAGAGAGAGAGAGAGAGAGAGAGAGAGAGAGAAAGGGCCCAGAGCAGTCTCCATAGTTGTACATCATTAGTTTTTGACATAATTTCATTTCACACAGGTGGGCACAGGGCTGCGCAGGGTCAGACTGGGCTGGGGACCTCCCACATGGAAAGCACACCCCTGAACTGGGAACTTCCCACATGAGAAGCTTGCCCCAATAGGAATTGAGCTGGGGGCCTCCCACATGGGAAGCACAACCCAGTTTAGCATATGGGTCTGCACAGGCCGGGGCTGGGTCTCAATACTCGGACCCTGAGGCTGCAAGCTGAGCACTCAACCCCCTGAGCTGTCCCGGCTCCCCCAATACTGGTTTGGTGGTGATGAACTGCTTTAGCTTTTTCTTGTCTGGGAAGCTCTTTATCTGTCCTTCAATTTTGAATGATAGCATTGCTGGATACAGTAATCTTGGGTTGTAGATCCTTGGTTTTCATCACATTGAATATTTTCTGCCTATTCTTTCTGGCCTACAGAGTTTTTGCTGAGGAATCAGCTGACAGCCTTATGTAATTGTAATACTTAAGTTACTAGTTACAAGTTGCCCTTTTAAGTTACTAGTTGCCTTTGTTTTGCTGCTTTTTTTTTTCTTTGCCTTTAACTTTTGGCATTTTAATTATAATGTGTTTTGGGGTGGGCCTGTTACCTTGTGTGGAGTCTCTGTGCTTTCTGGACTTGTATGTCTGTTCCCTTTACCAGGTTAGGGAAGTTTTTAGTAATTATTTCTTCAAATAGGTTCTCAATCCCTTGCTGTATCTCTTATCCTTCTGGTGCCCCTGTGATGTGAATGTTGTTATACTTGATATTGTCCCAGAGGAATCTTAAACTATCCTAATATTTTTGGACTTTTTTGTTGTTATTGTTCTGATTGGGTGTTTTCTGCTACCTTGTCTTCCAAATCACTGATTTGTGCCTCTACTTTATCTAGTGTGGCAATTCCTTCTATTGCATTCTTCATTTTAGTTTTTGTATACTTTACTTCTGCCTAGTTCTCTTTTATGGTTTCTATATCCTTCTTTATGCTTGCTATCTCTTTGTTGAAATTTTCACCAAGTTCTTTGAGCATCGTTATAACCATTGTTTTGAGCTCTGTTTCTGATAGGTTGTTTGCCTCCATCTTGTTTAGTTCTTTTCCTGGAGTTATCTGTTGTTCTTTCATTGGGGATGTATTTCTTTGTTGCCTCATTTTGGATGCTCCTCTGTGTTTGTTTCTATGTATTAGGTAGATCTTTGATGTCTCCCAGTATTGCTGGGTAGTCTTATGTAGTAGGTGCCCTATGAGGCCCTGGAACAGTCTCCCTGGCCACCTGCACTGGGTACTCCTGTAGGTTCTTGTTTGGTGCTAGCACTGTGCCTGGAACTACTCAGCAAAAGTCTTATAGCACCCTGAGGACAGTCACTAGCCCACCTGTCCGATAGTTTTCCAAGGAAGACTGGAAGCGAGTGGGTGGCTGCTCACAGGAGAAAGGGCCTCTGGCATCAAGGGATTAGAGTGGGGCAGGTTCCCAGGGAGCCAGCAGGATAGAGGGAGCAGAGTTTACCAGACCAATCAGCTTCAGATTTGGCTGGGACAGGGCGAGTGGTGAAGGGCACAACACAGGAAAGATGGTGCCTGCCTGCCGGCTGCACAAGCGAGAATCCCACTCAGGAAAAGTGGTGACTGTCCTCAGCTCTCTCCTCAAAGCTCCATACCTCAGTCTGCCTCTCCCCGTATGCCTCCAACACCCCTTGAGTCGCTGTCTCTCCTCCAGAGCCCCAGGTGAGTGCTTGCAAGTGATGATGTCTGTGAATGGGCACTTCAAGAGGACATCTGGGCTTCCCTCAGCCTTCTGTTCCGCCCAGATGGTTGGAATTCCCACTGTTTTTCACAGCCAGATGTTTTGGAGGGTCTTCTTCCCACACTGATGCTCTGAACGGGTGTGGGGCTGGGATCCTTCGCTCCTCCAGGAGGAGCCTCTCTAACTGAGATGCCCCTCCTGATTCGTACCCGCCACGTGGAGTTTTGGGGCCAGCCTGCTTCAAAACTCCATCCCTCCTACCAGTCTCCACTTGGTCTCGTCTTTGTCTTCTTTAAAGACTTCGGTTTAGCTAAACTTCAGGTTAGTCATTCTATAAGTTAGTTGTAATTTTAATGTGCTAAGCAGGCACTGTATTTATCTACACCATCTTAGATCTACCTCCAGAGGAGTATATTTAACTTGCATGTAAGAGTAAGTTGCTCTTTTGCTCAAAACTTTTAATGGCTCCTCATTTTATACAGAGTAAAATCTAAGGACATTATGAGCTATAAGGTTCTATGTGACCTTGCCCTAAGCTACCTCTCTCACTTCATATTTTTATCTCTTGCTTCCTACTTAATTTGTACACACTCTGCTCCAGCTACTCCCCAAATTTCCTAGAACTATTCTCTCACTTTTCAGTTATTTGTTCAAATATTATCATTTTGGAAAGATCTTCCTTGACACCTTTTTTTCTCAACCCTAGCATTCCTATATCCTTTATTTTTCTCTCTTGCACTTTTCACCACATGACTCAATATCTATTCACTTGTTTGTTTATTTTTGGTTTCCCATTAGAATAGATATTCACTTGTTTGTTTATTTTTGGTTTCCCATCAGCCCATATTCCAGGTTCTGGAACTGGCAGGCTAGGTGACTCCAACTAAGTCTAATGAACACGTGCGTGCACTTGTGTGCATACACACACACACACACACACACACACACATTCTTACAAACACCAGACACCTAATGAAATAGTAAGAAATTTGAACAAGGAAACAGTTAACATTGCTTTCAGAGAGGAGAGTTTACTGATAATGAAAAGGAAACTGAAAGGCAGCTCTCCACTGAGAACTTGGAAAATGACCCATTCTGTATCCTAGAAACTATGGCTGAAATTTGGCTCTGAGGTTCTTTGGCAATCCACTGTAAGCAGCAGAGACACAGAGCTAAGCTTTTGAGGACTCAGTTGTGTGAAGGTTGGGGACTGGGTATAATAATGCCTTCCTCTGGCTTGAGACACTCAAAGATTGCAGCCTGGAATCATGGGGTCTGGCTTGTACTCCAGCCTGCAGAAAACCTCAAACCTCGATCCCAGACTGCTAATATACTCAAGTGTTCTATAGGGGAAAAAAAGAAAAATATTTGTGGAGGAAAATAACATCATCCTGAGTCTGAAACAATCACTTAATAGCATAGTTTTAGTTTGTCCAGCAAACTACCAAAGATTATAAAGCAAACAAAGATTCAAGACAAATGGCAAATAATGTTGTTCCAAACCACCGATCTACTTAGCATATGAAAAGATGCTGAACATCATCAGTCTTCAGGGAGAGGCAAATGAAAACCACAACAACATACCACTATGCAGGAAGCAACTGATAATACCAAGCACTGGTGAGGATGAAGAACTTGAAACGAATGTGCATAGGAATGCAAATTGGTACAACCACCTTGGAAAACAGTTTGGCAGTTATTACAAAGTTAAACATTCACTTACCAAACTACCCAGCGATCCCACTTCTAGATATATACCCAAGAGAAATGAAGATATTTATCTATGTAAAAATCTGTTCTGGAGAAGCCAGGATGGCTCAGTGGGTTAGGTGCTCACTTTGCATCGCTGGGGACCAGGGATCGAATCCTGGCCCTGACCCGTGCGGAACCATATGCTGAACTGGGAGCTCCCCCAGTTCAGTTCTCTCTCTGTCTCTGTATCTCTCTCTCTCTGTAAAAAACAAACAAACAAACAAACAAAACAACAAAAAACAAAAAAAAATCTGTTCTGCAAATGTTTATAGTGGCTTTATTTATTTTACAATTGGTAAATGAATTTTAAAAAACTGCTCTAAACACACAGTAGAGTACAGCTCACTGACCCTGTCAGACTAGTCTGACATTTCATTCTGTTGATGGGTGACGGAGCACAGGGGAGCCCTTGAGAGCAGGAGGGTGATAAACCTCTAACTGAGGAAAAGGCAGTGCCTCACATTTGTCCCTTCCATTTGGCTCTCTCAGTTTCCCTTCTGACTCTGTGCTCCTTCAGTCGTTCCTGCTGTCCCCTGTGGTTGGGCTCACAGTCCCTGTGATAGGGCCAGACAGCAGAGGATGTTTGCACAGGGAGGGCATTTGCTGTGGGCTCAGCTGCCTCACTAATTCTGCCTATATTTCACATCCCCCTGAGTAAGAGGGAGAAATAATAGGCTTGTAACTTGAGGGCAAGACCGTGTTTTGTGTTTCTGGCCATTACCTTTCATCACTGAGTACAGTCTCATGTTTAGTTTAGGGCAGGGGTGTCCAACTTTAGGCTTCCCTGGGCCACATTGGAAGAAGAATTGTCTTGGGCCACACATAAAATACACTACACTAACAATAGCTGATGAGCAAATCAATCAATCAATCAATTACAAAAATAAAATCTCATAATGATTTAATAAAGTTTACGAATTTGTGTTGGGCCACATTCAAAGCTATTCCAGGCCGCATGGGGCCTGCAGGCTGCGGGTTGGACAGGCTTGGTTTAGGTTATTGGCACTGGTTCTTATAAATTATTGGTGGGAACAAACAGAAAGAAAACATGAACTAGTGTTTGGAGACTTGTATGTGGACAATTGAATCATGTTCATGCTTATTGATGCTAAGTGGTGACTTTGAATCATTTGGGAGAATATTTGTATTCAGTAAATTATCTTCTAAGGAGTCATTATTAGTCATTTAGGCATGATAGAAGAACCTCTGGCTTACAAGAGCCAAGAGGAAATAGCACAGAGGACAAGCCAGGTAAATGAGGAGATTTTATTACTCTGAAGATGGAGCCTGAGCCCCAAAGCAAAACTTCAGTTAGGCTAAATCATATGGTCTCCTTTGAAATACTGTATCTTTGTTTTTTTATTTAAACAATCTCTTGCTATTCTTTTATAATGGTGATATATGATTAGTGGAGAGAGAAATGTAAAGCAGAAAGTGAAAGTCCTCCATAATTCTAGAATTCAGAGGTATTGAAACATTATAACCAATTTGGTTTATATCTTTTAGGCATCATTTTTAGTAGCTGCATACAATGTGATTGGAAGGACATATAACTTATGCTGATGAGCACTTAGATTGTTACTAATTTTTCTGTTACATACAACTTTACAGAAAATATCTTTATACATAGATTTTTGTGCCCTTAATAAGTTACTTCCCTAGAAAGGATGCCTAGAAATGAAATTTCTATATCATAAGTCTGCCATTTTTATATTTGAATGCATATTGTCAAATTACCTTTCAAAAAGGTCACACAAACTCTGCACCCAGCAATAACCTAGGAATGTCGGTTTCCCTATGCTGTGCTTGCAAGTTTGAAGATTTGTATGTATAAATTAGATATTTTCTTTTTTATGTGAATTGTCAGTTCGTATATGTTGGGCTGTTGTTCGTGTTATCTACTGTTGTTTAACAAAATACCCCAATCTAAACAACAATCCTCTACCTCATAATTTTGTGGGTTAGGAATTTGGGAAAAACTCAGCCAGGTAACTCTTCTCTCCATGTGATGCTGAGTGGGGTCACTTGATTGTATGCAGCTGGTGCCTGGGGTAACCTGGAGTATCCAAGATGGCGTCACACACCTAGTTGGCATCTTGATGGGGATAGCTGGAAGGGAGCACTCAGCTGGGCCCTGGTCCTTCTTCATATAGTCTCAGAGCCTCTTGATATGACCCTCCAGAGTTGTCCAACTTTTTACAGGTGGGTCAGGGCTCTAAGAAACCAAAATGAAAGCTCCCAGTCCCCTCAAAGACTAGACTCAGAACTGGCATGCATAGTGTCACTTCCACCATTCTAAATTTGTCAAAGCTGTCACAGATCATCCCAGATTCAAGGGAAGACCCAACGGACATTTCTGGGAGGAGTATCAAAGAATTTGTGACCATCTTTAGTCTATCGCAAATATTATATTAGTGTGTTTCTTTTTTTTTTAAAGGCATTTTCTTTTTTAATTTTATATATATATATTTATGACAGAGAGGGAGAGAGAGAGAGAGAGATACAGAGACAGAGAGAGAACTGAACTGGGGGAGCTCCCAATTCAGCATATGGTTCCACACGGGCCAGGGCCGGGATTAGATCCTCCATCCCCGGCGCTGCAAAGTGAGCGCCTAACCCACTGAGCCAGCCCGGCTTCCCCTAGTGTGTTTCTTAACATTTAAAAAATCTTAGCATTTCTTGAGGAAATCCTACTTGGACAAATGGGAAGTCTCTAAAATGTCCTTTCATTTAATTTGTAAGTATTTTACCTAAGGTTTTTGCATCTATAGTAAAATGTAAGATTAGTTTATAGCTGTTATTATTGTTTTAATTATAACACAGTGATTTTAGTTTTCTTATATTTAATTAGGTAGGTTTCCATTTTTTGAATTTTTGAAGCAGTTTGTAAAGAATGGGAATCCCATGCTTTTAAAGAGCGTTTGAAAGGCTTACCAATAGCTTCCCATTGCTCGCTGCCACTCTCCTGGTTCATCTCTTCCCTTTTTCAGTGTGGTACAGGCCACAGAAATTTTTTTAACCACTTAATTTTCCCTACAACTAATCAGGTATCCTCAAATTCTAAAATTTCTCAGGCTACCTGGAAAATGAGAAGCACACTTAGACTCATGGAAGGCTACATCTAGGAGACGTTATGGGACAGCTGGTGACAGCTGCCTCATTTCTTTCACAGACTGAGAAACCCGTTGAGCTGATGACAGGAGCAAGATTCATTAAAGAGGATATTTCGAGAGGCCTGAGTGTGGTTTTCAGAAAACCAAAGATACCATTTGAGGAAAATTTAACAGATCAGAAGTAGTCATGCTATGAGAATGGATTCATGAGAAGTAAGTCATGAAGCTGTCAGATAGGAGAATAAATATCAATGGGATGTATGTTGAACACTTAAAGTCATGATATCTTAAATGTTCTACTTAATTCATCCAATCCATTACATGGAATCAAAAAATCCTTTTAGTGAAAATTTCCCTTACAACCTCTAAGATGTGAGCCCTTTGCAAGCAGAGAATAAGCTTTTTGTCTCTGATATCTTTAGTACCTATATTGTCCCTGGCCCCAACCTGGCCCTGCTGAACTAGCCTATTGTGAGAGCCAGTTGAGGATATATGTGCTGCTTCCACTGGCTTTTAAAACATTTTTAAATTCAGTAATTCTTAGTAAATTTACAGAGCTGTACAACCATTACCAAAATCAAATTTTTAGAACATTTTCATCACCACACACACACACACAAACCTCATACCTATTTGCCGTCAACATAACACTCCCTCCTCATTCCCATCCTCAGCTCCAGGCAGTCACCAATCTACTTCCTGTATCTATAGATTTGCCTATTCCGGGTATATCATAGAAATAAATCATACAATATATGGTCTTTTGTATCTGACTTCTTTCATTTAATACAATGTTTTTGAGATTTATCCATATTGAAGCATATATCAATATTGATTGCTTTTTATTGCTGGAATAGTACTTCACTGTATAGATTGACAACATTTATTTATCCATTCACCAGTTGATGGATATTTGGGTTGTTTCCATGTTTTGGATGTTATAGCTAATATTCTTATGAACATTCACATACAAGTCTTTGTGTGGATGTAAATTTTCATTTCTCTTCAGTAGAAAACTAGGAGTAGAATTGTTGGTTCATACAGTAACTAGATGTTTAACACTTTAAGAAATTGTCAGAAAAGCTGGGATGACTCAGTGGGTTAAGCACTTGCTTTGCAGCCCCCGGGTCTGAGGATCGAATCCCAGCGCTGGCCTGTGTGGACCCAAATGCTGAACTGGGGTGTGGCCCGCAGTTTGGTTCTCACTGAGGCAAGCTTCCCATGTAGGGGGCCCCCTGGTTCTGCCTCTGACTCAAGGGGGCATGCCTCCCATGCAGGAGGCTCTCAGCCTGGTTCCTGCCCTGTGAGGCCCCCATCCACCTACGGGGAATGAAACCATGTTGAAAACTAATGACCTACAACTATGGAGATGGCTCTGGACCCTCCCACTTCTCTCTGTCTCTCTCTGTCTCTGTCAAAAACAATAAAATAAATCTTAAGAAAAAAGAAAGATAAAGAAACTGCCAAATGTTTTGTAGGGTGACTATACTATTTACATTTCCACCAGCAGAATATAAGAGTTACAGTTTTTCAACCTCCTCACCAGAACTTATTTTCTGTCTTTTTATCTGTTGGCTTTGTAAGCATTGTAAAGACTGTGTGGAACCCCATGCCATCTTCCTCGGTCCCTAGGTGGAAGCTGCTGTGTTAGTTGCATTTCAAGGAATAGATTAATGATCCTTTGTAGAAACTTAGGAACTATATATACCTTTCAGCTCTTGCATTAAAATCTAGAAACTAGTCCTTTTGTAAAAATATCACATTACTTGTTGTTTGTTTGTGTGTGTGTGTGTATCAGAGACAATATCCAGTCTTTCTTATATACAAATGAAATTATTGTCAGACACAACTAAAAAGTACATTTCTCAGCCTCCCTTGCAGCTAGACGTAGCTATATGACTAATTTCAGATAAAGGGAAAGTAAGCAAAAATGTTGTGTACTCTTAAACAGAATAAGTGAGTCCACCTTTTGCCTATGTTCACATCTTTACTGGAAAGTGGAAATGATGGTAAAGGCTGGTACCCAAAATGGAAAGCATATGCTGAAATGGGTAAGGGCATCTGAATAGAGCCTGGGTCTCTGATAGCAGGGCCACCACACCAGCCCTGGATTGCTTACCTGGACTTAAACATGAGATAAATACAGGGTGATTTTGTAAAGACAGCCAAAATGTGAAGCTACTAACATCTAGAACGCCTCTGTAGAAACATGACTGCAATATGAGAGTCTCCACTGATGAGCATGCTCATACAGGAAAAGCGGGTCATGTGGTGAAAAGAGCACTGGCTTCAGAGTAAGGTTACTGGACGGTTCACACTGACTTTAGCTCTGGTCAGCTTTGTGACCTCAGACAAGTCTCTGTGTTTCTCTGTGTGTCCTTATCCATAAAACAAGGTGGTTTTATACAGCTGAACATAAGCTTTTAACGCTGAAAAATAAAAATAAAAACACAGCTGGTTTCAGAAGTACTTCACTATATTCATTTTCATGGTGAAGAAAGTGAATAAAAATTTAAAATGTATAAACTTGAATTTTTGGTACTAGCCTTCTCTAGTAAAGTAATAAGATAATAATCATCTTCAGCCGCATCATTTGTACCAAGCTAAGAATTGCCGCATGTATTAAGCTTTCTGATCCCCATTTTACAGATGAGGAACCTGGGGCTCAACGAGGGTAGCCACCTGGCCCTATCATACACTTAGTTAGTGGGGGATCCAGGATTTAGATTCCTGAGTCCGGAGAACAGGTGTGTAACCGCTGTTACCCTGCCCTCATAACTACTGCCCCTAACTAGTTACTGTGAAGCATACCAGAAGTCAACAGGAACAGCCATTGGCACACAAGGCTCCTTCAGTCATTGTAACGAGGAGGCATTGTTATAACGGGTGTCCCAAAATTCATGCAAGATTTGAATTTTGTGTCATTTGTGTGGTAAAGTGTTGCCAATGAAAAAAAAGACAGCATGACAGCTGACAGTTCAGGGTTATTAAAAATGGAGGCTACATGAAAGAACAACACATTTTCATTGTTGAGCAATATTTAAAAAATAATGAATGTTTGGCAGCTACAGTTCACAATTTTCATACAAAATATGGTCGGAATAGTGATTTAACTTCATCAACTGTGAAGAGATTAATTAAAAATTGAGGGAAACCGGATCAATTAGTGATCTTAAACACTCTGGCTGTCCTTCAACAAGTCGTTCAACACCAAACATTGAAGCAGTTCGTGAGAGTGTTGCTGAGAGTCCAGGGACATCAATTTGGCACCGTGGTCAAGAACTGGACATTTCGAGAAGCTCTCTACAGCGTGTTCTCATGAAAGATTTGCATCTTCATGCTTACAAAGTTCAATTGACTCAAGAACTGAAGCCTACTGACCACGTACAGCGAATAGAGTTCATTGAATGGATTGTGGAACAACAAGCGGATGCTGATTTTTTGAACAAAATCTTCTTCAGCAATGAGGCTCATTTTCATCTTGATGGCTTGGTTAATCGACAAAATTGTCGCATTTGGAGTTCAGAAAATCCACGGGTGATTGTTGAGAAACAAATGCATCCACAACGTGTCTCTGGCGCAGATTTGGGGCTGGAGGCATCATCGGACCCTTCTTAAAAAATGCAGCTGGTCAG
The DNA here is from genome assembly GCA_004027555.1 of Craseonycteris thonglongyai. NCBI lineage: Eukaryota > Metazoa > Chordata > Mammalia > Chiroptera > Craseonycteridae > Craseonycteris > Craseonycteris thonglongyai. The sequence goes on from PVKE010014315.1 coordinate 14,263, forward strand.
GCAATAAAAGTTGATGGTGCTCGCTATCGCGACATGATAATCCAGTTTTTTTGTACCTAAATTGCAAGATATGGATGTGGACAACATGGTTTCAACAAGACAGTGCCACATGCCATACAGCCTGAGAATCAATTCAACTGCTGCCTGAGTCATTTTCTGGTCGTGTAATTTCCCGATTTGGTGATCAGAATTGGCCGCCTAGATCATGCGATTTAACGCTGTTGGACTTTTTTTCTTTGGGGTTTTTTGAAGTCTAAGGCTTATGCCAACAAGCCCACGACCACCCACGCCTTGAAGGAGGAAATTGAGTGCAGTATCAACAAAATTCAACCACATTTATGCAAAACAGTCATAAAAAATTTCAACAAAAGAATGCGTATGTGCCAGCAAAGCTGTGGAGGCCATTTACCCAATATGCTATTCCAGACATAACCCCATACTGTATACTTTATGAGTCAATAGTAAATTTACAATTTTTAATTATAACCCTGTGTTTTCTATCCAAATTACTTCTTGCATGAATTTTGGGACACTTGTTACTTTAAAATGAAGAACAAGTCTTGCACATTTGCTCACTAGGTCAAGGTGACATGTGAAGCCATCATTGTGAGTCATCTAAGGAACCCGGAGAATTAAGCTAATCGTGAAGCACTCCTGCTGAGTGCTGAAAAGAAAAGGAGATAAACAGCCTCAAGGATCTGTGACCTGCAATGCTGGGCAGTGTGATCGCTGGACTCCAAGGAGTAAGCCTCCTGGGCTTGGCAGCTGTGATTCAAAGCGGGTCAGGCTCTAAGACATGCTGTTCACTGCCCCCTGCACTTCACAGAGGCCCATCAGGGAAGCTAAGTCTGCTGGACTCTGAGCACTGCTGGTTGTTTTTATCCCGGTAACAGAATTCCCACTGTACCAGGGACTTATCCACCCTTTTTCTGACCTCGCTGTGAGCTGTGCAGTGAACCCTGTGCACAGCTCGGACGCTGTCTCCCCGGGTGTTGCTTGAAATGTGGTTAAGCACGAATGGAAACATCAGTCTTGTTGAGGTCAGCACACAGAGTTAATCTCTACAAGTTATGAGAGAATTAGTTCCCCTCTGTAAGATAAATAAATGCAAACTACGGTAAAGTCAGAGATGTTCAGCTCAGCTGCTTTTAGGAGACAATTGGGAAAAGGTTGTTGTGTACTGGAACACATTTTAATGCCACTCTGATACTTCAGGTGATTATGAAGCTTTGGGTTTGTTTTTAGAAATATATTAATATATAAGACTTTTAGCCTGCAACTATTTACCTTCAGTGCTTTCTAACATTGGGAAAGGTAAATAAAAACTTAAAAGTGTCTTAGCCATTTTTTCTTTTCTTTCTTTCTTTCTTTCTTTCTTTCTTTCTTCTTTCTTATTTAAGATCTTAGAAGCATAAGTGATATTTCAGTAAATATAAATTAGGAAACATCTCAATAGTTGAAGCCATTATGAAATAAGGCTCTCTGCTTTCCACCCCCATCCTGAATGTTATTTTTACCTTGACTCTGAATTTCATGCCTTGTGTTTTTCTAAGTGAACCACCTGCTTGGAATGCCTAAAAGTGCCTGTTTAAAAGTTGTTCTGGAATTTGAGGGTAAAGGAAGTCAAGTCAGATACCATTTCTCCCACAGCACCAAAGGAAATGAGCAAGAATATTTTATTTCAAAAGGCCCAAAATTCATCAACAACCATCAAAATTGCAAACAGACAAAACTTTACTTAATAAATTTTGAAACGTGGCTCTTAACCTTGCTTACCATACCTGCTCCCCAGAAAGAGAACTGAGGAAAGGTGAGTCATAATTTCGATATCCTGAACTCACTTTCATTAGAAGAGAAGGGGCCATAAGGGTCAGTAGGCGGGGAAACTCTGAAGACCGGCTTCGTCTCTGAAGCACTGCAGATCCTACTGAGGCAACACAGGTTGACAGGGTTGGACATGCTTCAAGGTCACTGCTGTGTAAGAGGAACCCACCAAAGTCCCTGGATGAGGAAACAGCTGGCCTTGCTGGGGAGCCTGGCCCTGGGAAAGGCCGTTCACTGGGTCTCGAGGAGAGAGTGGGGTCCAGGATCCCTCCAGGACAGCAGCACCTCCAGAGAGGTCTTCCTCTTCCCACTCAAGTCTCAACCTACAGAAAAGTAAATAGAAAATGACACACAGCCCTGAAGTTGTTGCCCACAGGGGTATAAATAGTTTCTAGGGGAGGTAAGAAGTTCAAGAAGAGCTACATTAGATCAGAGAAACTGAAGAGGTATACAGAACTGCCTAACTGTAGTTTGAGCAAAATGAAAAGAAATGGCACGTTCACCTTGCAAATGTGGCACAGAGTGGTGGGCGGGGGTAGGGGATGGGGGGGGAGAATGCCAGACACACAAAAAAGCAGCAGCCTGGAAGAAACCACCCCCCCCCTCCACACACCCCCATCAGAAGAAAACTACTCTGGATTGCTTTGTGCTAAAGCAATAAAAACAAGCTATTAATAAAATAAGAGCTCAAAGACTAACCGCTCAAATGACAGAAAGAGATAAAGAGAAACTGCAAGGCTAAAAAAAAAAAAAATACTATTATAAATCTAACAATAAATTAGAAATCAAAGAATAGTCTAGACACAACTGAAAAGTTACTGACATTAAAGGACTTAATCATGAACACAGCAGAAAGTTACAAAGAAATTAAAACAATTAGAGGCCAAAGAAAGTGTTCAGATCTAGATGATACAAAATATAGGACACCGAGATAGCTCAGCGGTTGAGCTCTTGCCACACAATTGGGAAGTCCGGGGTTCTATTCCTGGCCCCGGCTCATGCAAACCCATATGCTGAACTGCAGCACAACTGGTAATGGCCGGATGGTGGGGAATGTTCTTGCCTCCCATGAGGGAGGACCCAGTTCAGTTCCCACTTTGCATGGCCCCACATCCACCTGTGTGGAATGAAACCATGTCACAACTAATGATCTACAACTATGGAGACTACTCTGGGCCCTCCCCTTTCTCTCTGTCTCTCTCCCCTTCTCTCAAATAATAATAACAAAAAATCTTTAAAAAAATAGTTAATTATTGTCCTTGCAATAGCATAATTAACAATAAAGGATAAGAATGATTCCGAAATATAATGAAGGCAAATTGTCCTGAAGTGCAAGAACAAACTCTGCTATTGAAGGGTGTGGCATATACCCAGAGACTATTTGATATGAAACAATGGACATTAAGATATTTACTTTTCTTTAAGTCTAAAGAAAAATCTCCTGAGGCATCCAAGCTGAAAACGCTAACCACCCACATGAGAGAAAAGTCAGTGAGTTTTCTGCTTTTCCACAGAAGACAGATGAGCACTGATCTACAAGTTTCTGCAGGAAGAGAAGTGGGACCTATTGATATTATGTTGAACTAAGTTGTCATACAAATGGCAAGGCAAAATTTTAAACACACAACAAAATAATCAAAGGTTGGGGGCTGGGGAAAGAGAGAAGGAAAGAAGGGAGCTAGGAGGGAAGGAAGGAAGTATCTCTTTCTGTTCTTTGACAATAAAATCAATACAATCAAGAGATGAGATTAAACCACCTAATTTTTCTATCAACTTTTTTTCTGAGATTGTAAAAAAATAGATTTTCAAATTTCAAGGAAATCTCACCTACTTGAGATAATCAAAAAGGAAGAAGATTGAAATGTTAGGGACAGGCAAGTGGAAATGAGCAAAAAGTACTAAAAACATAGAAGTCAAACTTTACTATGCATCAAGTTAACCTTCCCTGTGCTCCATAGCCTCATTGGTAACATGAAAATAATAATGCCTGCTTCCTAGGAGTGTTGGGAGGAGTAAAAGAGAAGAAGTATACAAAACCACAGAACCTCTATGTAGCAGTTTCTCCCCATTCCCATTTCTTGCTCATATTCTGTACACTGGTATTTGTTTTGTTTTGTTTTGTTTTGTTCACTCAGGCTCACTGTATATTCTTATACTACTGTAGTATTTCAGGTTGAGTAATTTATGGCTTAAAAGCTAATTTGCTGGCCAACTATTCCTTTTTTTTAATTAAAATAAAATTTTTTTTTTAAAGATTTATTTTTATTGTTTTTTGACAGAGAGAGAAACAGACAGAGAGAGACAGAGAGAAGGGGGAGGGCCCAGAGCAGTTTCCATAGTTGACAGCATCAGTTTTCCATATAGGTTCACTCCACAGGTGGGCGTGGGGCTGCGCAGGGCAGGAACTGGGCCAGGAGACTTCCACATAGGCCCCGGCAAGAACTGAACTGGGGGCACAGCCCAGTTCAGCATATGGGTCTACCTGGGCTGGAGCCGGGATTCAATCCTCGGTCTCCAGGACTGCAAAGCAAGCGCTTAACCTGCTGAACCATCCCAGCTTCCCTGGGAAACTATTCTTAAAATAACATGAAAAAAACCATGGGCTTTGGTATTAGAATTAGGCTTTAATCTTGGGTTGCCTCTCAGACACAGTGGGAATATATGAAGGAGAAGAAAGAGAAAGGAGCAGAAGCTATATTTAAAGCAATAATGACTGAGAATTTCTCAAACTTCATGTCAGACAGAAATACACAGATCTAGGAAATTCACAAAACACCAAACAGGATCAATGACCCTCTCCTAAACTACACCTACATATACCATATTCAAACTGCAGCAAATCAAAGATAAAGGGAAAATCTTGATAGAAGCCAGAGGAAAAAACACCTTATCTATAGAGGAGGGAAGGTAAGAATTTTATCCAACTTCTCCTGAGAAACCAGGCAAGCAAGAAGAGAGGAGTGAAATATTTAAAGCATTGAGAGAGGAGAAACAAAAAAACAAACTACCAAACATAGGAACCTGTATCTTATGAAATTATCCTTCAAAAATAAAGGAGAAATACTTTCTTAAATAAACAAAAATCCAGGGAATTTGTTGCAAGTGGACCTGCCTTGCAAGAAATATTACAAGTGAGAGAGTAGGGGGTGGTGGGGAATAGGGAGGGGCATTAAATACACGGTGAGGGAAAAGGAACTGGTTCTGAGTGGTGAGCACATAATGTGATACATACACAAAGTCATGTAGAATTAATTGTACACCTGGAAACTATGTAATTTTTACCAACCAATGTCACCCCAACACATTTAGAAAATTTTTAAAAGATTTATTTTGTTGTTTTTGACAGAGACAGAGATACAGAGACAGAGAGAGAGACAGAGAGAATGGGGAGGGCCCAGAGCAGTCTCCATAGTTGTATGTCATCAGTTTTCCACATGGTTTCATTCCACACAGGTGGGTGGGGGCTGCACAGGGCAGGAATCAGGCTGGGGGTCTCCCACATGGGTGGCATGCCCCCTTGAGCCAGGGACTGAACTGCGGGTGGGGGGTTGGGGGCAAGAACTGCAAAGCAAGTGCTTGACCTACTGGGCTATCCTGGCTTCCCCTCAATAAATTTAACAACAACAAAAAAAGAAATATTAAAAGAAGTTCTTCAGAGAGAAGCAAAATGACATAGATCAGAAACTCACAGCTACATAAACAAAGGAAGAGCATTAGAGAAAGAATAAATGAAGGTAAAATAAAACCTTCTTATTTTTAATTTATCTAACAGATAACAGTTTGTTTGAGATAATAAGAGCACTGTATCTAATGATTATAGTTTATAAATGAAATGAGTAGCAGCTGTGACACAAGAAATGGGAAGGAAGAATTAGGAATATTTTGACATTATAAGACATTTGAATCACTCCTGAAGTGATAAGGTGTTATTTGAAAGTGGTCATACAGGCTACCATCCAACATTGCTGATTCCACCACCTGTGACTTAGCATCTAAGAACTTCAGAGGCAAAATGGACCTCAGCGCCACACACAGACTGTGACCTACCTATAGCCTAAGTGTATGGGATAACCTCATGTAATTAGAGTTGATGGCTGTTACGATTCTCCTGGCAGCCTGTTCACAAATGACACTGTTGTATGTGTGCATCTCTTTGAACTTGACTTTTAAGGGACCTGGATTTCCCTCTTAACACTTCTCTCTCCTTCACACTCAATCCATTAGCAAGTCTTGTTATGCTACTTCTGAAATACCTCACACGTATGAGTATGTCACACATGTTCCCTGCCCCTGCATTTGAGGAGCCCTTACCCCCCTGTATTAGCCTTCCAACTGGCTTGTTTTGCCTCTGAGCTCTTCCTTCTCTTGGCTGACCTCTGCATTGTTGGATACATTTTATTTTTACCAACAAACGCTATCCTCTGATTCTAGAACTTCATGGACGGCTTACAGGAAAGCTTAAACTCCTTGGCATGTTCACAGTCATTCCGTGTCCACCCTGTCAGCCTCAGCACCCATCATTCTTTTGTGTACCCTCCAGCCTCACTGAGCATCTCACCATTCCCAGAATATTCCACATGGCTTTAGGCCTCTCTCCTACTGTTCACACTGTCAAAATACTCTGTCCTTTCTCCACCTAGACAATTACTCATGGTTTAAAATCTAATAAAGAAGCTTACCCTGATATGCCCAGAAAGTCCAATTAGGAGTTTCTCAACGCTTAGTAGGCCTTGCCCTTCATCTCTATATACTCTTTGACTAGTTACTGTCATCCATAACATGGCTTCAATTATTAATGTGCACACGATCCACAAATCTATATCTCCCACACAGACCTGTCCTCCAAGTTCCAGACTCGTATATCCAATCACCTACTTGACATTGCCTTTTTTAATATTCAAGAGCTCTTTTAATCTTCAAGGTAATTATGATGCAAGTACTGTTATTCTCATTTTGAAAACTAGAAGACGATAGCTCAGAAAAGTGAAACGCATTGTGTACCTTTGCACAACTGACAAATATTTGATGGGATCTGAACCCAGGACTCTCTGCCCTCAAACCTCATGCTTTTACCCAACATACCATTACTGCATCTTAAATATTTGCATGGGGGAGGGGAAGGAGATACTGGGATAACTCAGTGGTTGAGTGTTTGCCTCACGATTGTGAGGTCCGGGGTTTGATCCCTGGCCCCGGCAGATGCAAACCCATATGCTGAACTGTGGTACAATTGGTAGCCACCGGGATGGCTCAGCAATGAAGGTTCTTGCCTCCCATGTGGGAGGCCCCCCGTTCCATTCCTGCCCCACATGGCTCTGCATCCTCCTGTGTGGAATGAAACCATGTCACAACTAGTGATGTACAACTATGGAGACTGTTCTGGGCCCTCCTCGCTCTCCCTCTGTCTCTTTCCCTCTTTCTATCTCTCCCCTTCTCTCAAAATAGTAAAATAAATCTGAAAGAAAATATTTACATTAGGGAACCTGAGATAGCGTGCTTAACATTATCATCATCAATAAAAGTATTACTGGTAAGAAATGGAACCAATTCATTAGAATAGAAATAAATCAACATTCTAAATAATTAAAAAACTTACAGAATATAACAGAATCTTAGGGTTGGTAGGATTTTGAAGATCATTCAGACCGTGCATTTTGCTTTCCTACTTGATTCTGAGATATGTCTGAGGTCATAGATTTTTGCTTATTGTCTTTAAAAAAATATTTTGTTTTTCATTAGAATGGATTAATAATACTTTTTCTGAGCAATGTGTAGAAAACATTAATGTCTGTCTTGTCTTCAGGAGAGGACATTCTGTGGTTATTTTGCCCATCATTGTATTCAAAGACCTTAACACAGTGCCTGAAACAGAATTAGTATGCAACAATTTTTATTTTTTTTTAGATGAGTGGATGGATCCCTCTCAATATTTTAGTCACATTTTATCTTGATCCTGGTTTTGTCCTTAAGGATGCATGCCTTGTCTTATTCATGTTTGTATTTTACAAAGGGATTGACACCTAGCCTGACTCATAGTAGGTACTCCAAGGGAGTCTGATTTTCTAATTATTTAAGGCAAAAAGGTCCTTTTTACTTTATCATGGCCAGAAGTGAAATTACATACCCATTATCTTGGCCAAACTTAATGTTTCAACTCTCTGGGCACACAAATATGTAATTTTTGTGGTCTGGAATGTAATGAGTAAGGAAATATATGGCTTCCATAAGTTTGGAAGAACCAGAATGAGAAATGTTTTCAATGTAATATCTAAGATAACGCAGATGACTACAGTACTAGTGGAAGATTATTTTGGTCTGAATGTAGTACTTTGATTTCTTGTCTACAATTGTGATTGTGTATTAGAATGGTTTAATAATGTTGAGTGTAGTATAAGGGTTCCATTTAAATGCAGGGAGAATTCTGAAGGATGGTAGAAGTGTAGGAAGAAGGCTCTGGTATTGACTTCCTTTGTTTCTGGGAATAATCCAATGTTGCTATTATCAGATTTGCTAGAGGGATGATTAAAGCAGAAGAGATAGAAGATCCACCACTGGTCGCCTGTGAATAGGACTGAGGGTTGGAGAAGGGAAGGAAGTAGAGATTCATGGCCACTATCCATTTTCTTGATTTTCTTTATTTTTAATCAGATATACTTCTTTCTTGCATTGAGATCTAGCATCCAATATAAAGGATGTTGGAATTAATGGATTAATAGACAAGAAAAAGAGATACCTAGTATCCTCTACCCTCTCTTGTCAGCAATTCTGGAGATGCTTTAGAAGGACAACTACCAACCTCTGGTTGCTAAATACTGGGTTTGCAGCTTTTCATAATAACATCCCATTTTAGTTTCAAAGTATATTTTAATTGGGTGGTTTTGACTTATTTGGAGTTGTCAGAATCCATATAACATTGCAGCATAACCTTAGGGTTTTGAAATGTGTCTCAAAATAGAACTGGAATAAAGGAGCAAAAGAATCTGTGTTGGTTTTAAAATCCACTTGGAGCAAGGGAAATTTACAGCTTGGGCTGCTCTGGGGACTCTCCAGACATCACTGCTGACCCTGCACTTTGCAGGACAGGTTGTCATTTCAGTGTTGCCAGGTTGTTCATTTTAAATGATCGGTTCAGAACAAAATACTCTCTGTTAAAGATAACTTTGGGCTACATTGTTTCACCAGAACAGTTTTCGTGTCATATTAAAAAATGAAGTTTGCTACATCAATAGTATTTTAAGAAAACCACCTACTCTAAATACTTGAAAAGGTATGAAAGTTGCAATTCATCAGAAAGCTAGATCTCCAGCTTTGTAATATTTTGAAACAGGGCCATCTAGTGGAATCCCCTAACTATGAAACCATGAGTGTATCCTTTAAGACCTTACATACAAGTTTTTAAAATATCCTTTTCAATGCTTCTTAATCCAAATTAACTGTCCTGATACAAAGAGTCTGCTCAGAAATGAATGTTTTCCCATTCAAATTCCTGAACTGATTAACTTGACAATACCATAATCTGTGGGTATACATTCAATTAAGTTTCTAAAAGTTTAAAGTTGTTTACTTTTCCACCCTTTCTATGAAAAACAGCTTTCTAGCCTGCCTCCTCTCACACTGCCAGCATTCCACCATGAAGATATCATTGAAGAATGAATAACTGTTTATGTGACACAATCTGAGAATTATATTAGATAGTATATGACATAAGATCCAGATCTTTGTTGCAAATATGACTGGGCTGTACGTGACCCATAAAACACATTGTTGGAATTGTGTGAGATGTCAAAGGGTGTTTCCAAGGATTGGTTGGAGAGAACAGGTCTCTAAGAAAAGGTATTTCTACAAATCTACCTAACCAAACTTGATGGAGGGTTTGTTCACCAAGCTCATTTTGTTCTCTTTCTGGAAAATGGCTAACTTACAATTTGCAGCATCCTCTGTAGGTAGGTGGTGACCTGTGATTGAGCTCTGACAAATGGAATGCGGATGGCAGAGATATACACCCTTCTAGTTCTGGCTCTTCAAATATCCTGCCTCACCCTCCTTGTTATTTTTGTCTCCCCTCCTCTCCCTCCATCCAGTAGATACTGATGGCCAAACCATGGGAACTTTTATCAAGCTGGGTCCTCCAAAGCCTGTGTGGAACCTACACCTGTCCCCTAATCTCCACAACCTACAATGGACTGTGACATGAACATAAAATATGCCTTCACCATTTTAAGCCAATGAGATTTTGGGATTGATATTGAATTACTCTGATTAACACAGAAGAGAAGAAAGAACTGGAAGAGAAGGGGTGATGTGAGAGAAAGGCAGTAAGGTCCAAACATCCTTCAGAGACATTTGTGAGCATTCTGACTCTTTTCTCCAGGTTTCAGAGCGATCACACAGTTGATAAATTCTGAAAACATCTAGCAGAATAGCTAGTAGAACCACAGAGTGCTTTCTGACAGGGTTGATGCTTCTAGGGTCAGGAAGCCAGGCTGTGGATAAAGACAATGAAGCCTTGATGGAGATGCTTTCCACAGCTTGACACATGGTAAATGCGGTGTGAAGTGTTATAATGCGGGAGATTTGGGAACAGGGTGTGTCAGCTTTAGCCAGTATACATTTATTAACTGTTTCATGCTAATTAAACTTCTCCATTAAATCTATTCCAAGATGTCCTCCTATAAGATATGGTCTGTGCCTGTTTCCATATAATAGATGTTCCAGCGCTCACTTCAGCAGCACACATACTAATAGGTATTCGAGGACTGTTCAGGCTAAGAATGGGGTGCTAGCAAATTGTTCATCTGAGCCATTTGTGGAAGCAGTACTGGACACAGGTTTAACACACAAAGAATCCTTTAAATGCACAAAAGAAATAGAAATCAGTGAGCCACAGAGATCAACATTTTGCAGAGGTGGGACTTGAGCTAAACTGTTGCCTGGCAGAGGGGAAGGAGGCAAACATAACTGGTGGCAGAAGGCAAAGAGAAAGGAGTGAAAAAGGAGATAGTGTCGAGGGATAGAAAAGCGATTGGTCTTATAATGTAGGACTGAACTAGAGGAAGAGGGTGAAATGAAGCAGTAGAGACAAAATAAAGCCAAGTTACTAAGAGACTAAAAACCATCATTAGGGTTTGGATTTGAAGCCACAGGCCAGAGCTCCCAGGCCAACTGAATATAATTAATAAATAGGCGGATGTTCCCAATCATTTGTTCTGGTACCTGCCCTCCTCCACGTTCCCCTGATGGCACACTCGTGAGCACTTCACGCTGGGAGAGCATCTGACTGAATACTCTGCTCCTAAATCTAAACACACAGACATCATGAAAATTACTCGTCTGTGCTTCCTCCTAGAACACCGCCCCCACCTCCCCCTGCTTGTCTGCCTGATGACAGTGTCTCTTCCTTCTAGATCCATTCGATTGTCTTCTCTAGTGTGAGGCCTCCCCTGAAGCCTCACCCAGGTAGCTGATTACTCCTTCCTTTGCTCAGCTGTGGTACTAGGTATCTGCCTCTATTACCTTCTGCTTATTGCAAGTATTTATTACTTATCTGGCTCCCACACTAAATGGTGGAGTTCTTGAAGGCAGGGGCTGTGTCTCATTTAACTCTATCCCTGATACCGAGGACAAGGCCTGCCATCCGGTAGGTCCTCAACATTCGTACATGATCAATGCACAGATGGATAAATGAAAAGTGGATTGGTTTATTTTCCCAAGGCTGGAGACTTCATTCACATATCCACCATAGCCACTATGTATTCTTATTTGTCTACATAGCTGTCTTCTTTATTAGGTTATAAAGTTCCTTGATCTTGTTCACAAGTTTATTCTCAGCATAGTTCAGTGTCTGGCATATATAACATGTGTACTGAATGAATGAATGTATGATGGTTCCTGCTATAAGCACTCACAAATTACGAAGATTTTGTGGTATGAGATCGTGGAAGAAGAAATTTGATAAATGAAAATTATATATTATTGTAAGTAAACAGTTGCTAGAAGGGCACTTACATATTCATACATGGTAAAACACAAACTTGAAAGCAGAAGTAAGACAGAAACTTGAAAGTGGAGCATATTTGGAATATTATTATGGTATATTGTCTAAAGCAGGGGTCTCCAAACTACGGCCCGCGGGCCGAGGCCCTCTCATCCAGCCCGTGGAGACCTTTTTATATGAATAAAATAATATTAAATAAATAATTAAAAACAACATCTATGTTTTGATTCTTTTTTATTTGGACCTCGAGTGTGTAGTCGGCCCCCAAACTGCTGTTTGATAGTTAATGCGGCCCGCGGACTGAAAAGTTTGGAGATCCCTGGTCTAAAGTAAGCAAATTATAGAAAACTTTGTGCATGGCCTCAGGAATGTTTTGGGGTTTTATATTGAAACCTTTCCTCCCTGCATAAGATAAACCAAACTGAACCCACTGTAAATTAGTCTCTTACTTCTCTAAGTAGTTCTTGTGAGTAAATAGGCCAATAACAAGGAAGCCATTGTGTTTGATGTAGTAGCCTTGGGGAATATGGACCGGTGAGGACTTACATCCATCTGGTAGAAGTAGATGTGCTGAGGCCAGCCATGGCAGGGGCTGTGGAAGGGGACATGCCAGTAGTTAAGATGATACTTTGAGACCTAATGTGACCTTGTGATTTCACCTTCCACCCAAGAGGAGTCACTGATCTTGCATCAACCATATCCAAGACCAGTAGAAAATGTCTTGTGGATTTATTTTTATTCTTGATTCACTAAAACAAATAAACAGGTTCCTGGTCATTTTATAAGAGGAGAATGTTAAAAGTGCTTCATTTGATCATGAACATTGCAGGAAGAAATAAAGTAGACTATATCCTCTGACTTCAGTTTCTCTAAACAACTCAGAGTCAACAAAAAACACAGATTCAAAAAGTTGTTGTGACCATTAAATAAATAAATAAATACTTTATAAACTGGAAAATTCTATGTTAATAATAGGTACTATAATTAAGATTTATCGGGGAAGCTGGGATGGCTCAGTGGGTTAAGCGCTCACTTTGCAGCCCCGGGGTCCAAGGATCGAATCCCGGCCCCAGACCATGGAGACCCACATGCAGAACTTGGGTGTGCTTCCCATGTGAGAGACCCCTGCCCAGTTCCTGCCCTGTGTGGGGGTCCCCCCTCCCACCTGTGTGGAATGAAATCATGTCAAAAAACCAATGATGTACAACTATGGAGACTGCTCTGGGCCCTTCCCCTTCTCTCTGTTGAAAACAATAAAATAAATCTTATAAAACAAAAAGATTTATCCACAAAATACATGTTGTTTTCCCTGAATGAATATTAGTATAATTAAAGAGCGAAATATTCTTACCCTAATGATGCAGCTAAAAAGTTCAAGTAACATTCAACTAATAGAGCAATGTTAACAAGCATTGGTATAATTCTGGCTAAAATAAATATTAAGAAAAGGATTTTATCTAGTTTTGCATTTCAACTCTATTTTATTGGGCCCAGCCTAGATATATATATTTTTTAAATTTAAGTTTGCCAGGTAAATAAATTGATGACAGTGGTTATAGTCTTATCTGAAGGAGGCAGAATCCGTGTGTATATGAGCAAAGAAGTGGAGAGAATAACAACAATTCTTCCAGATTATGACCACTATATTACCATGTTAATGACATGTATAAGTACAGAAAAAGGAACAAAGAAGCCATTCAAATGTTCCCATCACTCATATAATTACAGAAACCCATGAATACATGAAAGTGCATGTGTGGAGACTGAAGATGACTGACAAAAATGAGCAGGAAAGAAACAAAATATAATTTCAAAAACACAAAGAGAATATAGCTGTGTTTCCATAATGGTGAAGGGTTTTAATGTGAACTAAAATTTTTTTAATAATACTTTTTCCTTTGTACTAATAATAAGGACTTTAAGACTTTTATGTCAGATCTACTGAGCAATAAGAGAAGACAAAAATTATCAATTATTATGTAAATCTGTTATAATTAATTGTCATGATTCAGATTTCATCTCCCTCCTCCAAAAGCCATCTCTTTCATCCAAGAAAATTAATTAAAACCAGGGGTGGGAGAAAGAACAACATTAGTTGCCCCTGGGGGGAAAAAAAAAAAGAAAAATTGTCTTTCAGAAAATTTTGGGCTTAAATACTTTGCCTTGATGTTTTGTGAGATATATTATTTATAAAATTTAATTTACTAGGTTAAAATTCAAGAGTGATCTCTATATTTCATATAAAAGGTTAGTTGTCACTCTAATCTCCAAAAGGTAGTGCAACTGTTCTTATGACCACATACTTATACTGCTTTTTATTTAGTTTATTTCCTGCTGGTCATTAATAACTTTACAGAAAAGAAATAAATCTGTATAATGTTTACAACAGTGTTTTTCAAATTTAAGTAATGTAATAATCCCTTTTAAAGGAGGAAAAACAAATTCTTGCATATTCCTAGAATGAAATAATTTTTATTATAACTTTACTTATATATTCACAAACACAAATTACATATAATCTCACTGTCTAGGTTTGTTTCAATAATAAATAAAACCAAAATTAATATACAGATTAAATGCTAACAAAAATCTAACACTAATAAAATTCAAACAACGAATGTGTTTTAATAAAACCAAAACAATGATGTTGGGTTGACTAATGAAAAGATGCATTTTGGGGTTTTCTGCTTTGTTGTTTATCACCTTGATTTTGAACCTACTGGAACATTACTTGAATCACTGAACATTGTTTTTCTTTTTCTTTTTAAACAATTATATTAATCTTAACCAATTCATTGTTTTATTGGGCTGATCTGTTTAATAGCACCCTTCAAGGATCTAATAGTAACAAAATATTCTACCAATAAGAAGGCATAATGAAAACCTTTCCATTTTGCCTATTTATTCCTCACTTACTGAATGAACTGTTGCTAGTCAACGTATACAAATATGAAATCTTGGCTGTGAGGTGCTGTGAGCTCTGAGGTGGTTCCTTTCACCACTTTCCTACTTCTGAATGACTATGAAACCTTTATTCTTTTCTTTTCAAAGATTGTGATTGTTTTTGACAAAAAGAGAGAGACAGAGAAGTGGGAGGGCCCAGGGCAGACTCCGTAGTTGCATATCATTAATTTTCTACATGTTTTTATTTCACAGGTGAGGGAAGGGCTGCGCAGGGCAGGAACTGGGCCAGGGTCTTGCCCCCATGAGAATGGAACCGGGAGCACTCCCCAGTTCAGCATATGGGTCTACATAAACTGGGGCTGGGATTCAATTCTTGGGCACTGGGGCTGCAATACGAGTGCTCTACACGCTGAGCCATCCTAGCTTCCCCTAAACCTTTATTCTTATAGTGCACCATAACATCACATGGCCTCCACTTGGCCGCCATGTAAATTTGGGTACCGTACTTGGTTATAATAAGGTGGCTATCAAATGATCTAGAATATGCTCACATTAATTTAAAAAAATTATTGAAATAAAAACACAATTTTTTAGAAATTCTTGTTGAGAACTTGAAGCAAGTTTGCTTTTTGTGTTGCAGTTAGTGATTTTAAACAATCACTCATTCTAGAGTCTCTATCTGATTGGTATCACTTGCCAGTGGAAGTACAGGGATCCAACTAGAATTAAAAACTTGAGTGAATGGACATTGCCTTGGCCTACTAAATGCTTAAAAAGTCAACTTATTCTGCTATAACAATTTTAGAAGAATATTAAGACAGTAGTGATGCCAACCATGCTCCATCCAAATTTTCTGGGCTGGTTAATGAAACCTTATATAAAACCCAATTTAATTACATTAATTTTTCAGCAAGCTATGGTGCCCCCTTGTGGGTTTGTCCACTAGTTATACAGGCACTGTAAGACCCGATTTTGTGAGTCCACGTTTCTCAGGGTGCTAAGCTGAATATGACCCCTGCCCGCACTGTGTTTTATTTTTATTCAACTTATCTGCATGGATTTTACAGCCTTAGGTAAATGGGAAGAGGCAGAAATATGGTAAGTAGTAGCCAGTAGTATAAGAATACATTTTCCAAAACAATATTAATTTCATTTCTTTCATTTTCTTTTTAAATATAGTGGTGGTGAGAGGTGGCGAAAGAGTAGTGATTTTCTAGAGTAAGTCAGAATGAAGGCCCCACATGTAAGAGATTACTATAGTAGATGTCTTTAACTTTATTCACAAAGGGAGCATTTATTTGATTTATCAAATGCCTCACTGAGGATCTAAATATAGTTCTTTCTTATATGATTAAGCACTCATGGACTTACCATCACTTAAGTGCCAGTTGTTTGGATCTCATCGAGAACTCTAGTCTAAGCAGGCTGTAGAACTTTTATCTAAAATGTAGTTGTCATAAAACAAAATGAGGATTAAGAATAACTTAAATGCACAGTTTACTTACTACTTCAAGGCATAGATCTTTTAAAAGGTTTTATTTGGAAGAATTTCAAACATATACAAAGTAGTATGTGAGAAGAGTATAATTAATCCCCATTTACCTACCAGACAGCTTCAACAATTGCCAACTCATTACTGTTCTTACTTCTGCCATACTGATTCCTCCCTCTCCAGTTATTAAGTAAATTCCAGATATCATATCCTTTCATCCATAAATAATTCAGAAGTTATCTCCAAAAATAGACCTCCCCTTTAAAAATATAACCATATCATCACATACAAAATCAACAACTTCTTAATATCATAAAGGATCAAGGTAGTGTTCAAATTTCCCTCATTCTCTCTCTCTCTCTTTTTTCTTTTTCTTTTTTTTTCTTTTTCTCTCTCTCTTTTAGCTTTTTTTTTTTTATCTTTTTTTATATTTATAGAGAGTAATTATTTTATCTTTAGTGCATATTTATTTCTATTTTACTCTTGACAGATAGAGAGAGAGACAGAGACAGAGACAGCTAGAGAACCGAACTGTGGGAACTCCCCAGTTCAGCATGTGGGTCCGCCTGGGCCGGAGCCGGGATTCGATCCTCGGTCCTCGTGGCCTCAAAGCGAGCGCTCAACCCGCTGAGCCGTCCCGGCTTTTCCCTCTCTCTCTCTTTTAAAAGAGCAGTTCTAGGTTTACAATAAAATTGAAAGTAAAGAAATTTTTTATATACTTCCTTTTCTCACACATGCATAGCCTCCCCATTATCAACATCACTCACAAGAATAGTACTTTAGTACTTTAAAAAAAAAAAAGATGAACCTACATTGACACATCATAATTACCCAAAGGGTTTAGACAAATGTATAACGCATTTTATCATTACAATATCATACAGAATATTTTCACTGCCCTAAAAATCCTGTGCTTTGCTCATTCACCTCCCCCCGCACACACACACCCCAACCCTGAAAATCACTGATCTTTTTGCTGTCTCCAGAGTTGCCTTTTCCAGAAGGTCATATAGTTGGACTCATACAGTATGTGGCGTTCTCAAATTGGTTTCTTTTACTTAGTAATATGCACTTAAAATTCTTCCATGTCTTTTCATGGTTTGATAGTGCATTTCTGTTGGTACTGAATAATAGTTCATTGTCTGGATGGACCACAGTTTATTTATTCACTCAGCTACTGAAGAACATCTTGGTTGCTTCCAAGTTTTAGTAATTATAAATAATGTTGCTGTAAACATCCACGGGAAGGTTTCTGTGTAGACATAAAGTTTCCAGCTCCTTGGCGCAAATACCAAAGAGTGAAATTGTGGGACTGTATGGTAGGGGGATGTTTAGTTTTATAAGAAACTGCCAGACAGTTTTCCAAAGTGTCTGTACCATTTGGCATCATTCCCACCCACAAGCAGCGCGAGGGCTCCTGGTGCGCCACAGCCTCGTCAGCATTTGGTGGTGTCACTGTTCCAGATTTTGGCCATTTAAAAAGGTGTATAGAGGTGCCTCATGTTAATTTTCATTTATCTGATGACATATGAGTATGATGTGGAGCATCTTTTTATGTGCTTACTTGCCATCTGTATATCTTCTTTGGTGAGGTGTCTATTAAGGTGTCTGGTCCATTTTTTTTTTTTTAAGATTTATTTATTGTTTTTGACAGAGAGAGATACAGAGTCAGAGACAGAGAGAAGCGGGAGGGCCCAGAACAGTCTCCATAGTTGCACATCATTGGTTTTTCCACATAGTTTCATTCCACAGGGGGCAGTGGGGCTGCACAGGGCAGAAACTGGGCCGGGATCTCACCCCCGTGAGAACTGAACTGGGGGCACTCCCCAGTTCAGCATATGGGTCCACATGGGCCAGGGCCGGGATTCGATCCTTGGTCCCCGGGGCTGCAAAGTGAGCGCCTAACCCACTGAGCCATCCCGGCTTCCCCTGGCCCATTTTTTAATCAGGTTGTTTGTGTTTTATTACTGAGTTTCTGTCTCTTTTAATCTGTGAGTTCTCCCTCTCTTTATCCCCCTGATATATTTTTGTTTAAGAAACAGTCACTTCTCTGCAGTTTCTACAATCTGGATTTTTCTGAATGTGTCATATTGGTGATGTACAGGAGTTCCTGTCCTGCATTTCCAGGTTACTTCACAGGCGGTGAGGCAGCCTTCCACCAGGAGGCGCAGTTGCTCTCCTTTTGAGAAGACAGCAGCTGTTGACCATAGCATTGATTCATTAATAATGAATGAATGGTTGCAAAATAGTGACATTCTAGCTCTGCTATCCCTTCTTTTTATTAGGCTTTTATGCTTATTTGAATAAAATTTCCCTCATCAACAGTTTTGTTACTCTAAGATGAAATTTGTATAAAGAGATCAGAAAAATGCTTAATTTTTCTTCTACTTACTAGTTTTCCAAATACAAAGTTGATCCAAAAGTGACCAATGAGTTTTTAAAAACCATTATGAAGTTATGTATGGGAATGTATTTAATATATTTCAATCTACTGATGTCATTATATGTACTAATGCTCAAAAAAGATGTTCCAGGCTTTTACATGTCCTAACTGAGAACTGGAATTAACTATTTCTCGAAGGCAATGGCTCTCAAAGTATAATCTGGGGCCCCTGAAAGGCCCTGTGATCCTTTCACGGGTCTGTGAGGTCAAATTTATTTTCATAATAATAAGATGCTATTTGCTCGTTTTTTTCTTTTTCTTTTTAAAGATTTATTTTATTAATTTTTGACAGAAACAGAGACAGAGAGAGACAGAGAGAAGGGGGAGGGCCCAGAGCAGTCTCCATAGTTGACAGCATTAGTTTTCCATATAGGTTCACTCCACAGGTGGGCACAGGGCTGCGCAGGGCAGGAACTGGGCCGGGAGCCTCTCACATAGGTCCCGGCAAGAACTGAACGGGGGGCACACCCCAGTTCAGCATGTGGGTCCGCATGGGCCGGGGCCGGGATTCGATCCTTGGTCCCCAGGGCTTCAAAGCGAGCACTCAATCCGTTGAGCCATCCCAGCTTTCCCTATTTGCTCTTTTTAACTCTCATTTTCTCACAAATATGTATGACGTTTCCTAGGCTGCATGATCTATGATATTATGGTTGAATGCAGATACAGTTATAAAAATTCTGCTGTCGTTTATTAAGGCAGGTATTAAAGAAATTTACAAAATTGTAAAACAATGGTATTCCTCTCACTAAATAAATTTTGTTAATTTTATTTTAAATATTTAAATATTTTGTTATTTTAAAATCTGTTTTAATTTCTAATGCAGTTCTAATTCAATAGATATAACCCACACAAACAAAAGCTCTTTGGGGGCCTCAACAATTTTTAAGAATTGCAGTAAGTTTGGAAAGCAATATATTTGAGAACCGCTACTCCAAGGAGTCCTAGCTCCTTTTAATGAAAATGGTATTTAGAGATCACAATCTAGGTGCTAGAGATATTCATGGTTACTAGGATAGCCACTGTTTTTAGGCCACTCAATGGACAGAACTAAGAGTGTGTGTGCGTGTGCGTGTGTGGGTGCGTGTGCATGTGTGAGTTGATGACTCTTTCAATTTAAATCCAGGACTACAGAGTTTTTACTTAAAATCATAGAATTGACAGTTGTATCTCCTTTCTCCCATTACAAAAATCCAAGCATAAACATTTATATTCCATGTCTGATTAACAGTACACCATTACCATCATGACCAACATATGACAACTTATAAGAGCTTGTTTTCTTTTCTTTTAGGTTTATTTTTATTGTTTTTGAGAGAGAGACAGAGACAGAGAGAAAGGGGGAGGGCCCAGAGCAGTCTCCATAGTTGTATGTCATCAGTTTTTGACATAGTTTCACTTCACAGGTGGGCACGGGGCTGCACAGGGCAGGAACCCGACCAGGGACCTCCTGCATGGGAGGCACACCCCCACTAGCTGGGGGCCTCCCTCATGGGAAACTCGCCCTAGCGAGAACCAAACTGGAGGCCTCCTGCATGGGAAGCACACCCCAGTTCAGCATATGCATCCAAATGGGCCAGGGCCGGGATTCAATTCTCGGAGCCCGGGGCTGCAAGTCAAGCGAGTGCTTAACCCGCTGAGCCATCCAGGCATCCCTGCTCGTGTAGTTATTTGGGGTTCTTTTTGTCTTTGAGGCATATTTCTCTATAGATGTACAGTAATTTGATGGTTTTAAGTTACTTGAAATGTTGTGTTTTTAAGATTAACTACCAAACAGATTAGTTAGAACCACGTGTTTTTACTTTTGATATTTAGAGGCTGTTTCTGTAAATTTTATTTTATAATATGAAATGTTTACATGTTCCTAGAGTCAAATCTATTACATAAGATATGTTCAGAGAAGTTTAGCTTTTATCCCATCTCCTGTCCTATTTCCTTCTTCCCCATAGATAACATTTTTTAAAAATCAAGTTTTCCTTTCCATTATTTTAAAAATTTAAGCAAACATGTACATATATTATTACTACCACTCTCCCCTTTTTGGACAAAAGGTAACATACTATATATATATGTCTCTCTCCTTAGCTTTTTTCATTCAACAATATATCTAAAGATAAGCCACAGTTGCATATAGAGCACTTCATTGTGTTATTGCACCATATTTATTCAACTGTTGCAGGAAGCGACACCCAACGGAGGATATCAGATGCTCAGACAACTCTTAAGATAGAGGAGG
>PVKE010014316.1:0-22049 GCA_004027555.1 Craseonycteris thonglongyai
GGGACGCGGCTGGGGACGGGCGCCCTGGCGGGACACGGCTGGGACGCGGCTGGGGACGGGCGCCCTGGCGGGACACGGCTGGGACGCGGCTGGGGACGGGCGCCCTGGCGGGACACGGCTGGGACGCGGCTGGGGACGGGCGCCCTGGCGGGACGCGGCTGGGGACGCGGCTGGGGACGCGGCTGGGGACACGGCTGGGACGCGGCTGGGGACGGGCGCCCTGGCGGGACGCGCTCACCCAGCCCCGGCAGCAGGCGCAGCAGCGCGTTCTTGTTCCTCTGCTTGGCGATGTGCAGCACGTAGTACAGCCCCACCTCGCAGGCCATGCGCTGCTCCTGCAGGAACCTGCCCAGCACAGCCGCTCAGCCCGGGCCGGACACGCAGCCCCCGCGGAGCCCGCGGGCCGGCCCCCACCCGCGGCCCCAGCCGTACTTCGTGAAGGTCTCGGGAAGCGTGTTTGGGTACGTGACGGGGGCCCTGTCCTCCGCAGGCAGCTTCTGGTCCACGCTGAAGGCGTGGTCGTCCACCACCAGGGACATGAGCGTGGGCAGGAACCTGGTGATGAGCTCCACCTCCTGGGGCGGGAGGCCCACTGGTCAGCGGTCCTGCCTGTGCCACTCAGGCCCCGCCCCTCGGCCACCTCCCCATATCAGGCCCCGCCCCCGGCCACCTCCCCCACGCCAGGCCCCGCCCCCGGCCACCTCCCCCACGCCAGGCCCCGCCCCTCAGCTACCTCCCCATACCAGGCCCCGCCCCTCGCCCACCTCCCCCACGCCAGGCCCCTCCCACGCCAGGCCCCGCCCCTCGCTGGGAAGTGGCGGGAAGGCTCCGGGCCACGTCGTTACCATCTTGGGCTCCTTGAAGACCTGGCTGTCGATCATGTCCCAGGCGCCCTGGCCCAGCGCCAGCAGCCTGAGCAGCAGCAGGAGGTCGGGGCTGTCCTGTGGGGGAAGGGGCCTCAGCGCCTGCTCACCTCGGTGGGGGCATGTGGCCCACACCCACGTGCCCACCGGGAGGCGGCGTGGCCACTCACCCTGGGCAGCGTCTCCTGGCCGACCAGCTCCTGCAGGTGTCTGACGGTGCTCAGTGACAGGGTGTTGATGGCAAAGGGGTCACACAGGATCATGGACAGGTCCCTGAAGGGGCGAGCCCCCTGCATCACCGTGGGAAGGTCCTGACCCGCAGAGGTGACCCGGGGAGATGAGGGGACCCACCCTACTCTGGACCCCTTCCAAAGAAAAGCTTACGGAATCTTGCACTTAACTTACTCAAAGTACTGAGGAGTTAGAAAGTTCTTAGTGCTGTTTTGGTTGGGAGTCTGACCCGGCCTATAAATTTAGCCAGGGTCCCACAGATGCTGCAGGAGAACTGGGCACAACAGGACCCCACAGATGCTGCAGGAGAACCTGGCACAACAGGACCCCACAGATGCTGCAGGAGAACCAGGCACAACGGGCCCCACTGGGCGTGCAGGCCAGTCTCGTCTCAGTTATGGGACAAAGTTCTTCTAAAATGTGCTCAAATACACACCCTGCCAGACACAGACCCCACTGGACACAGCGTGCTCATCTGGACGCCGTGGCCAGGACCCAAGTGCCGAGGGCTCCCTCACAAGGCCAACCCTCACCCCAGGACTTGCTCTTGACCCTTCTTCACTCCGTCGAGAAAGCCCTGCAGCTCCCGGGCCCGCTTGCTGTCCACGAACCGCTCACGGATGCAGGCGTCCAGGCACCAGGTGAACTGCGGGGAAGCACAGATTCCCCGGCTCGCTCCTGCTCGCGAGCGCTGCCCAAGTCTCTGGCCACGTTCCCGGGGCTGGGGCGGGGCCAGGAGCAGGATGGGCAAAGGCAAGCAGGCCCGAGGGCCGCGTGCCCTACAGTCAGGCGGGTGTGCGAGGCAGCGGCCTCTCAGGCGGCCCCCACTGTGGGGACGGACGCGGCAATCTCAGCATCGCAGCACAGCCCCCAGGCGGTGACGCAGCCTCTGCACAGCATCCGTGCTGGGGCCAAGGGCAGCAGAGAGCCCGGAGCACAGTGCTCACCAAGAGCAGCCCAAGAGCTCTGGGGATTGGGGGGGGCAGAGGCCTGGAAAGCCCAGGACTGGAGGGGGCCCCAGCGGCAGCTTTGGGCCTGTCCAGCTACAGCAGAGGAAGTGATGGAGTGGGCAGGTGAGCAGGTGTGGCCCTGGACGACCCTGACCCTGTCCCTAGCTGAGTCAGCAAAGGGGGAGGGGCAGGCATGTACTAGGAGACCAGGTAGGTGGGCAGTCAGAGCCCAGGTACCAGGACGTCCCATCCACAGGGAGGGGAGACAGAAGCCAAGAAGAGAGTAGAGCGAAGGGGGCCAGGGGGCAGGACCAGGGCAGGTGGGGGGGCAGGCAGGACCGGGGCAGGCGGGGGCGCCACCTTGTGGCAGGGGTCCACGGAGCAGATGTCGCTGACGTCCAGGTCGTGCAGGGACATGAGCAGCTCGGCCCGCAGCGTGCAGTAGTGCACGTTCCGCGTGCGCAGGAAGAGCGTCCGCAGGAACTGCAGCACCATGTCGTACAGCTTCACGTTCTTCCCCACCATCTGCGTCAGCTTCTGCACCACCTGCGGGCGGGAGCCCCCGGCCCCGGTGTCACACACGGTGGTGCCGACTCAGACGCCACAGCACCGTGCATGGCACCCCTGCCAGGGGCCCTTCCTGTCCTCACAGCAACCCCGCAGGCACCAGGCTGGAGCCAGCGAGTGGGGAAAGCAGCAGCGGTGACCGACCCAACAGGCCACTTTGAGAGCTCCTGCCGAGGACTCAGCAGGCCTCAGGGACCCCGCCGAGCCGAGCTGGGGACACTACCCGAGTCTCGGCACCACGCCCTGGGCACTGCTAATGCTGACAGCGAACATGTCCATCCCTGGCCGGGCGCAGGCCTGCTTCCCACATGGACAACAATGACCACAGCTCACAGGTGGCCCAGCTCACGGCCATGGCTCCAGCGGCTGGGCCGGACCCCGAGGACCACAAGGCGATGCATTAACCTGCTGCCACCTTCTCCCCTTGCAGGGATGCAGGCCACACCGGAGGACCCGGGTCCCCAAGGGGACCCTGGCTTGGCGTAGAGCATGAAGGAGGAACAGGAGCCCACGGGCAGACACAAAGCCAGGCTCCCCCAAGACAAGCTGGAGGGCAGAAGTCAGGGCAGAGACACCCCTTGGCCCATTCAGGAAGCGGCGCTGCGACCACTCAACAGACGTTAGGAAGCACACACACACAACTCCAGATGAAAATGCACCTGGATATGAAAGAACACAACCACAAGCCAAAGGCCACTCTGCCAGCATCACCTCCCTCCCAGGTCAGCGGTTACCCCAGAACCACGGGAGGCAGCTTTGCTGAGCCCCTCACGGGGGAAAGCCCAGGTCTCACTGCGCACTGGGGCCTCCGGCCCTCCCAACAGCACGCCCACCCACTCGCCTGCTAGCTCTCAGCTCCGGCCACACCAGCCTCGTCCCCACACCCTGGCCTGGCCCTCCTCACACTCCCACCTGGCTCATCACCCTCATTCCGGATCCCTGCCCCACCCAGCCCTGCCTCCCTCCTCGGATCTCCCGTCTCTGCAGCCTCTGTCAACACGAGCTCTCGGTGACCAACATGTGACATCCACTGTGTAATGCCTGCCCCCCATGAGACTTCAGTGCCCCACACAAGTGCCCTGATCTGCAGTTGCTGAAGGGCCCAGGCACCGATGGCAGGGAGATGGCACTCAAAAACCGTTTGTGAAAGCGACTGATGAATCAAACGTGAAACAGAAGGAACGTCTCAGAGCAGAGAAGACGCACTAAGCTCAGGTGAAGAACGCCAAGGACGTGCAACCCGAAAGAGCCACCCCTGGGGGCGGCGTGCAAACCCTCTTAGCAGCCCCGGGCACAAGCCTGCTCTCCTGGGAGCAGAACCACTCGGTCCAGGGGGTGGGGAAGAGGCTGGCCAGGGTGGGCTCGTCCTCAGCCCCCTGCTCGCAGCCCTGCCTCACCTCACCCTGGCGCCTGGCCTTGGGGGAAGGGCTGAAGAAGTTGTGCAGCACCGACAGCTCTGTGCTAAAGAGCGCGCTCTCCTTCTCCAGGATGTACTGCTTCAGCAGCGGGGAGACCTCGTCGCCAAAGAGCGCCTGGTTGTCCTGCCAGATCTGCCGCTTCACCTCCACGGCACAGGCCCGGTACAGCTCCTTGTCGGCCATGACCAGCTTCAGCTTCTTCTCGGGAACCTGCACGACCCCACAGGCTTCCGTAAGCAGCGCCTGCACCCCAGGGGCTGCCTCAAGATGAGTCGAGAGGCCTCGGCACCCCCACTGCAGGAACCACCTCGCACCCCGTCCCAGGTGACAGGCAGCCGCGGTGGCCCCTGGAGACACGGGCGGCCATAGCAAACACACCCCGCTGCTGCCCAGAGGGCCCCACACCCCAACTCGCGCGCCAGACTTTGGCTGTGCGTCTGTCAGAGGCCGGCACGTGCCTCTGAGCTGCCCTGCTCTGAGCAGCCAGCTCAGGAAACCTGCCTGCAGCTAAGCTGACACCTGGACCACACGCACAGGGGAGGACTTGTCGCCGAAGAGCGACTTCCGCCAAGCGAGGGCCGGGGCCCAGGGCTCTTACCTTGGGCAGGTGTTTCATGACACACATCACCACCGGCTGCAGGGACGGCATCTTCACCAGAGAAAAGCTCTTCTCCAGAAGGTCCTCCAGCTTCTTGTACCTGGAGAGACGTGCACGACTAAGGAGGCCGCGCAGGACCCGGTCAGAAGCGGGTGCCTCCTGTCCCCAGACGGAAGCCGGCTGAAGGGACAAGTGTCCGCAGGCGGGACCCGTGGCGGGTAGAGGTGCAGCCACGCCGCGGAGCGAGTGCCCCCAGCCCACCCACCTCTCCTCAGCCTTCCCCTCGGCGGCGATGGCCGACACGCGCTCCAGCAGCTTGTCCCTCAGCTCGTCGAACACCGACTGGTGGAACTCCAACCGAGGCGTCCCGTGCAGGTCCAGGAAGGGCAAGGCCGACTGCAGGGACGGCAGCAGCACGCCATTCTCTGTCTGAGGAAGCAGAGGGTCAGCCTGGGGTCCGCTCTGCCTACTTGGGGGGCAACGACAGACACCGCAGCAGGAGCACCCCCGGATGCCCAGGGTCCAGACGCCCGGCTGTCCTCGGCGGCTCTGCTTGTGACCCCACACCCTGGGGGCCACCCAGACGCCCCAGCCCGGGGCAGACACGCAGCGGCCGGCGGGGGAGACCCCGGCCCGCCCCACCTGGAACTGCTCGATGGCCTTGAGCGGCTCCGTGCAGTTGGTGAGCGTCTCCTTCAGGTCCTCGCCGTTGGCCACGCCCAGATCCTGCAGCCCCGCAAACATGGCCGAGGCCCCGGTCCCGGCCCCGGCCCCGGCCCCGGCCCGGCCCGGCGCCCCATCCCCGCCGCGCTCCGCCGCCGCCGCCGCCGCGCCCGCCGCAGGCCCGCTGGCAGTCCGCTCGCCCGGGCCGCGGGGGCCGCCCGAGCTCCTCTCCCCGGCGCCCTCCAGGTCGACCCGGTCGCGCCAGCAGCGCGGCTCCGCTCGGATCGCGACCGCCCACTTCCGCCCCGCACCGCCGGGCCCGTCTCCAACCCGGAAACGCCGCCGCCGCGCGGTGGTTCCTGGGAGCGGCGCAGAGCCGGGCTGCGCGGCTGCGTGGGAGAGAAACGTCCAGAGAAAGCGCCAACGGGGCTCTAGGCCCCGCCCCCGCCGCGCAGGCCCCGCCCCGCCGCGCAGGCCCCGCCCCCGCCGGCCTCCCAGTGCCGTCGCGCAGGCCCCGCCCCGCCACACAGGCCCCGCCCACGCAGGCCACCCCGCCCCGCCGTGCAGGCCCCGCCCCCGCCGGCCTCCCAGTGCCGCCGCGCAGGCCCCGCCCCGCCCCGGCGCGCAGGCTCCGCCCCGGCGCGCAGGTCCCGCCCCCGCCGGCCTTCCCACAATCAGGCTGCTGTTTGGGCCCCGCCGTGTTTGTCGCCTCGGCCTTGTTCTCTTCTGTGGGCACAGAACCCACGCCCGCTGGTGGGGGCAGAGGGCGGGACGTGTGGGCACCGTGGGAAAGGCACGGGGAGGGGGCAAGCCTTAAGCACTTGGAGAGGGGGGAGGGCCCAGAGCGGTCTCCAGACCTGTACACCTTTAGCTGACATGGCTCCGTTCCGCACAGGTGGGTGTGGGGCCACGCGGGGTGGGAACCGAACTGGGGGCTCCCGCCTGGGAGGCTGGGACCTTCGCCACTACCCCAGCCGTTACCACTCCTGCCTCGGCTCAGCATAGGGGCCTGCGCGGGCCGGGGCCAGGAATGGATCCTCAGACCTCGAGGTTGCAAGGCAAGCGCTCAACCTTCTGAGCCCTCCGGGCCTCCGGCATTTTATTCTTCAGTGCATATTTATTTCTATTTTACTCTTGACAGAGACAGAGACAGAGACAGCTAGAGAACCGAACTGTGGGAGCTCCCCAGCTCAGCATGTGGGTCCTGCCTGGGCCGGAGCCGGGACTCGATCCCCGGTCCTCGTGGCCTCAAAGCGAGCTGAGCCGTCCTGGCTTTCCCCATTTTATTCTCATAATAGGGAAGGTCCTGTTTCCCAATTGAGAAGGGATCAAATGCATAGCCCGTGGGAGGAGCTCTTGCACTTACTCCTGGGAGGGCCCTGCACTACCTGCCCCGCCTCCCAGCTTCCTCTTCCGGCTACAAGGTGCTTCATCTTTGCCCCGTTCTGTGTGTGCAAGAGGCTCACCGTGTCTGCACTTGCAGGACTGCAGCCCTTGCTTTCTCCTCATCGCTCCCTCCACAGCCTCCTCCAGGAAGCCCTCCGCCCAGCTGGAGGGGCCTGCCCGCATCCTCCCCGCTAGCCCCGCTGCTGGCTTTGAGCTCCAGGGCTTGCTGGCGGTGCAGCTATGAGCCGGGTTCCTGGCCACGCTCCCAAGGCCGGGGGCTCCGGCAGCTCTCAGTTGCCCACTGGCGGAGCTGTGCAATCCCGCCCAGCGATGATCATCTGCAGTCCCCGGGGGTGCTGAGGCTCAGCTCCCGGCTGGTTCAGCCCTAGAGGTCATGGGCGAATGAATGTACTGAGGCTCCCTGGACCCTGACCTCCCCGCGGAAGGGCTGAAGGGCCAGAGCTCCGGCAGAGCAGACAGGAAGGGATCTGGCCCAGGGCTCGGGTAGGGGGAGGGTGGGAACCGCAAGGAGGACCCCTGGGGGAATTGGTCCTTTGCCGGGAGCCACAGGCAGCTGCAGGACGGGGCTCTAACCCAGGAAGGCCCAGGGAGTCTATTGCCTGTGGCTTGGTCTGCAGGCCCTGGGCAAGCGCACAGGGTCTTTGGGAGGGGCTGGGGGACTCCAGACCCTCCCCAGCTGGGCAGCCTGACCTCTCCCACCTCTACCCCAAAAGTCCCTCAGCTCGGCGAGCAGCCTTAGACTCTGGCAGACTGACCCGGTCCCCTGGGTGGCATGGGTAGTAGGTAGGGGTGTCCTGCACTGCACAGAGGGACCGCCTCCCATACCGTCCCAGGCCACCAGGAGGTCCCAGGCTGCCACTCCACCCATCTTAGAAGAGACCCCATAAAGGGAAGCGAAGGGAGACCCCTGGTCAGAGGAAGTCAGCAGCCAAATCTGCAGGACAGCTCACCGGTGAGGGGTGGCAGGCAGGCACGTGACAAAACTGAGAAGAACTAACATGATCTCAATATAGCAGGAGGGTGGGCAGGTGGGGCGGGCCCCTCCTCAACCACGGTTCACAGAACGGCCAGCCGGCCAGGAGGGGGGATCGGGGGCGCCCAAAGGGTCAGAAGGCCAGACTGGAGTCGCTGAGTCCCGGAGGGAGGCCTGGAGGGACGCCTCCCCCCAGGGAGGTGGGGTTCCGTGTGATAGCCGGGCGGCCGGCCGTGTTCAGCGGGCTCTAAAGCGCGCAGAAGGGGCCTGTGTCGTGGCGCTTGGGCCTCCGCACGCCCTGGATGACCACTCCGGGCACTGAGGGGAAGCGCGAGTTATAGCAATCCTCCACGTGGTAGGCGGCCGGGCCGGGGTTACAGGCTGCAGAGGGAGAAGGTGGGAGCTCCGTGCATGCATGCCACAGTCAGCAGCCGCCCAGCTCCCTCCTGCCCCGGCCTCCTGCCCGCCCGGCTCCCCGGCCTCCTTACAGGAGCTGACCCAGGAGGCGAAGGCGGGCGAGCGGCTCCTGAAGGCGGCCGAGCCCGGCGTCTGCAGACGGCACCCGGGGAGGATGTCGTAGGTGTTGAAGTTCGGGTGCTTCCCGCCCACTGGGGCCTGCAGAGGGGCCTGAAGCAGGGTCTGGGCACGGTGACCTGCACCCACTGTGTTGGCGGCGGGGTGGGGGACCCCGAAGCTGAAGGCCGGGAAGGGAGACCCGCCGAGTGGGCTGTGGCCGGTGGGCGATGGCAACTGCGTGGGAAGATATTGCTGCAGCCCCCACTTCGTCCCTACAAGCCCCTCCCACTCCACCCACAAGGCCCGCCCCTGCCCCAGGCCCCTCCCACTCCGCCTGCAAGGCCCCGCCCACCCATGTGCATGCCCCGCCCCGGCCCCAAAGGCTCCTCCTACTCTACCACATAGGCCCCGCCCCAGCCCCGCAGGCCCCGCCCACCCCTACCGCAGGCCCCGCCCAGCCCCGCAGGCTCCTCCCACCCATGCTGCAGGCCCCACCCCTGCCCCACAGGCCCCTCCCACCCGTGCTACAGGCCCCGCCCCTGCCCCACAGGCCCCTGCCCCACAGGCCCCTGCCCCGCAGGCCCCGTCCCTGCAGGACTTTCGGGGCGGGCACCCCACCTTTTGCTCCTGGATAATGTCGGCTTTCTGCATGAAGGAGCTTTTGCTCTGGAACCACACGGTCTGCCAGGCCCTGGGGCCACCTCCCTCTGCAGTGGGGAGGCGTTGTTGGGGAGGGAAGGCTTGGGGGGGGACCCCACTCACTCCCAGGACTCGGGCGGCAGTGGGGGGCGCCCAGGGAGAGGCACGCACCGCGGGCGGGGTGCTTGCGGCCGATGCTGAAGTTGGGATGCGGGGAGGATTCTCGCACCGAAGCATCGGGCACCTTGTACGTGGTGGGGCCGGGGATGTGCGGGTCGGTCACAACGGGAGGGCGACTCTCCAGCCCTGGCAGGAGGCAAGCTCTGGGCCTGGGCCCTCCCAGGAGGCCCCTGCCGCCCCAGCCCACACGGGGGACCCCGACTCCACTCACACAGCTCCTTCAGGCTCCCGGTGCAGACGGGCGGGGGCTCCTGCAGGTAGCCGGGGACCTCCTGCACTGCCGGGGGCCACATCTCAGCCCAGGCGGCGCCCGGCCTGGGCCCAAACACCAGCACAGTAGCTGTGGGCCTGCAAAGGAGACGGACAGCCACTGCCCACCCAGCCCGCTGCCCACCCAGCCCCCGTCCCACCCCCCACCCCCCTCAGAAGTTACCGGGTGGGCACCAAGGGCTTCCGCCTCATGGGGCCGTGGGCCCAGTGTTTGCCTCCATTCACGTAAAAATTTGCCAGGAATTTCACAGCCTTCTGATCATAGTTCATTGTTGGTGTCTGGCCGCCTTCCACAGGGCCATGGGGGGCTCTGTGACCTCACTGGCTGGTCATGCCCCCACCCCCTGTTGCTGGGACACGGGACGGAAAGAACAGTGTCCAGCCCTGAGGAGCTGCCAGCAGGGGGCTCCCCAACAGGGCCCCCCAAC
The DNA here is from genome assembly GCA_004027555.1 of Craseonycteris thonglongyai. NCBI lineage: Eukaryota > Metazoa > Chordata > Mammalia > Chiroptera > Craseonycteridae > Craseonycteris > Craseonycteris thonglongyai. The sequence continues at coordinate 9,704 of PVKE010014316.1, forward strand.
CTGCCAGGTGGGTCTCTGGGTCACCTCGGGCCGGGAGGACCCCTAAGCTGCCTGGGTGAGTCCTGGCTTAGCCTCCTTCCCCCCTCCCACCTGTACCCTCTCCTGGATGTTGGGGGTCTATTCCAGCAGGGCCTCTGGGTAGACTGAGGCCTGGCAGAGGGTGGAAAAGGGAGGCCCAGCTGTGCAGGATGCAGCGGGTCCAGTGCAGGGTCCAGGGAGGCTCCCTGCCGGAGGAAGAGCCCCCCGCTGGAGACCCCACCCTGACCGAGTCTCTTCCTGTCCAGGTCCCTCCCTCCCAGCAAGGACCCTGCCCGGCCGGGGGAGGCCCTCCAGATGGACAGACGGAGACGTGGTTGAGGAGACACAGGTTGTATTGGGGTGAAGGGCCTGTGCTCTGGGGCCCTTCAGACCCACACCCTGTTCCCTGGGGGCCAAATTGTAGTTTCATAACTAATTTACGTGAGTGGCACTGGTTCGCGTCGCGTTCAACCTCGTGTCCATGTTTATTGACTGGCTGAGACGTTCCCGTTAAGCAAGTATCTTTCCATTCGGGTGGATGTTTCATACTTTTGCCATGTAAGCGTTTTTTACACTGATAGCATATCTGTTGGTGACACTTGTTGCAAACTTTTTTCCCACTTCGTTTGCTTTTTAGTATTGTTTATGCTGTTTTTCGACATGTACTTGAACCCCCTTTATGATATTTTGTATAAGACCTTCCGACCTCACTACTGAGGCTTCTGATGGTGCCTCCGAAGCTTCCTGGGCCTCTTGTCTGAGGAGGGGACATGGGGTGCGGGGTACCCTCAGCCTCTTCCTGGGGAACTTCTGGCCTCTGGGGGGGGCGGCTAATAAGAGTCCAGGCCTGATTCTGCCCCCCACTCCCCAGCTGGGCTGGCTCGGCTGCATCATCCCCATGTCCTGAGCTCCGAGGTCCTCAGCGTCACGCCTCCCAGCCTGTTGCCTGCCTGGGCCTTGGTGTCCCACCTGTGAAATGGGGGCTCTCAGCCCAGGCGGTGCCCAACAATGGCGCCTGTTCACAATGGTTGCCAGGCCAACAGGGACCCTCGCAGGGAAGGGATCCTGGCAGAGCAAGGGGCTGCCGTCAGTGAAGGCGGAGTTGGGGCCAGATGACAGCTACTCAGAAACACAACCTCTTCACGCCAGAGCCTCACTACATCCCTGGGTAAGCACCGGTCCCCAGCCGGGCCTCTGTGAGGGGAGCCCCGGAGCTGGTCTCCGGGGGGTGAAGGGGTGGCAGGGGCTGAGGGGGTAGGGGGCCCAGGCCTGCCCGCCCAGCCGCCGAGGCACCGAGGGCCATACCCAGGTGGGCAGCATGTCAAGAGCAGAAAACCAACCCGGGACGGCCAGCAGCTGGCGGAGGCTGGCGGAAGAAACACCGGCCGCTGGCTCCATAGAGTGTCCCGCGCTTTAAAGACGAGATAAGCATCCAGAGTAAGCTGATAGGCATGGAAGCCAGGCTGCCTCATGAGATAGCCGCCCACCACGTAAAATTAAATAAAACACAAGCCCTCCAGTGTGGACACACACACACACACACACACACACGCAGCTGTGTGGTAAAGGAAAAAGGCTGGAAGGGAACCAGACCTAAGTCCACATGGTTCTGGAAGAAACATTCTGAAGAGGGCTCCCAGCGCTGCCCCCCAGGGGCCTGCACCACGTCCCCCGTGGCTAAATGACGCTCAGCTCGGCCATCGCGTCCTATTAACAGCTGGTCCCGGCCTCCCTGGTGGCAAAGGTCTGGGCTGGGTCCCTGCCGAGCCTTCCCAGGGGTGCCAACTTGTGTGCAAGGGGCCCGGGCCCTGTTACCGTCCCTGTGAAGGGTTCCACTGGGCTGCTCCCTATTTGGTCTTTTTTTTTTTTTAAGATTTATTTTTATTGTTTTTGACAGCAAAAAAGAGAGTGAGATACAGAGACAGAGACAGGGAGAAGGGGGAGGGCCCAGAACAGTCTCCATAGTTGCACATCATTGGTTTTTCCACACAGTTTCATTCCACAGGTGGGTGTGGGGCTGCACAGGGCAGGGACTGGGCCGGGGTCTCACCCTGGTGAGAACCGAACTGGGGGCACTCCCCAGCTCAGCATATGGGTCCACACGGGCCGGGGCCGGGATTCGATCCTCAGTCCCTGGGGCTGCAAAGTAAGTGCTCAACCCACTGAGCCATCCCAGCTTCCCCTAAATTTATTATTATTATTATTATTATTTTGAACTGAACTGGGGGCCTCACCACATTCGGGAAGCACACCCCAGTTCAACATGTGCATCTGCCTGGGCCGGAGCCGGGATTCGATCCTTGGTCCCCGGGGCTGCAAAGCGAGCGCCTAACCCTCTGAGCCCTCCCGGCTTCCCCTGTCTGTCATCTTTAAGCCCCTTGTTGGAGGGCTGGGCACCGGGGACATGGCAACCTGACGGTGGTGGTGACAAGGGGGCTCGTCTCCTATGGGCCAGGCCTGTTCTCGGGGCTTGGCGTGGGGGTCCCACTCCAGCCTCAGGCGCCCCAGAAGGCAGGTTTCACGGCGACCCCCCTTCTGTAGACGGGGTTGGGCACCGAGCTGGGCTGCAGGCTGGGTGCACACCCCGCGGGCCGGGCTCCTGCCCTCGCCCACCGGCCCGGCCTCCTCCTCCTCTTCCCTCGGCAGCTACGCCGGCTTCTATCCGCAGCTGCGCTACCAGGTGGGGAACACCTATGGGCGCACCACGGCCCAGCTGCTCACAGACCCCAGCGTGCAGAAGAGCCCCTGCTCCGTGCTGTCCCCCATATCCAAGCCCAAGTTTGCGGAGGACCTCAGCCAGTCCAAGCCGCCTCTGCTCCCCTCCGTGCCCCACCATGTGGGTGAGCAGCCCCCCGCCGCTCAGCGCCCGGCCCCGCCCACACGCCCGCCGCTCAGCGCCCGGCCCCGCCCACACGCCCGCCGCTCAGCGCCCGGCCCCGCCCACACACCCCGCCGCTCAGCGCCCGGCCCCGCCCACACGCCCGCCGCTCAGCGCCCGGCCCCGCCCACACACGCCAGCCGCTCAGCGCCCGGCCCCGCCCACACGCCCGCCGCTCAGCGCCCGGCCCCGCCCACACGCCCCGCCGCTCAGCGCCCGGCCCCGCCCACACGCCCCGCCGCTCAGCGCCCGGCCCCGCCCACCCTCCTGCCTGCTGTCACTCATGGCTGTCGTCTTGCAGGTCCCAAGCCCTACAAGGACCCCGAGATCCTGGGCTGGTTCTCACCGCAGGAGGTGGACGCTGAGGGGCTCCCGGGACTAGCGAACATATCCAGGCAGGTCTCGCTGCCTGCGGGCTTCATGCCCTACCCCCCTTACCCCCCGTGCCCACCAGGCAGGAGGGGCTCCAGGCAGCTGGCACACGGGGAGGAGGGCTGGAAGACCACCACCCTTGTCCACGAGGGCCCCGGACAGTGCCAGGTAACAGCCGTGCTGGCGTCACCGCGCCCCGGCCAGACCCAGGTGGGGGCTGGGGTGGTCACTCGGCCCCTCCCCGTTCCAGCTGCACCGTTACAGGAAGGACGGGTCCCTACCCCCAGCCCCCCAGCAGGAGACACTCGACACCAGCAGGTTCCACAGGCTGCCCCAGCTGGACCACCCCAACATGATCCAACGCAAGGCCATCTCAGGTGGGTGCCAGGGCCCAGGGACACCCTCCCCTGAGGTCCCAGGGGGCCGAGAGGCAGGCTGAGGCCGAGGACAAGTGAGGGGGGCTGCCCACAGGCCCTTCCTTTCCCAGATCCCAGCTTCCCCAAGGCCGAGCCCCTGCCCACCCACTGCCACTGGCCCAGCAGGCAGGCAGGAGGGGCCGGGACAGGATTCCCGACATTCCCGGGAGCAGGTGGGGGGCGGAGGGGACCCGAGGTGGCACCCTGACAGTTCTCTCCCCCAGGCTACGCTGGCTTCATCCCTGGGTTTTCCTGGATGATGGGAATGAGTTTCCGGGATGGGGTCACTCAGGCCATGGAGGAGTTTGACAAGAGCCAGGTACCAACCGTGGGCCTGCTCCCGAGTGCCCAGCACGGCCCTTGGGCCCAGGCCCAGGCTCCCTGCTTCGGAGCCTGTGGGGAGGGGAGGGACCCCTGAGCAGTAACCGCTCCCGACGCTGCCAGCCCGGCCCTGCCAGGACAGCTGGCTGCTGGATGCCTGGGGGAGCCCACGTCAGCACGTTTCCCCAGTTCCTGTTTAGAAACCCTGTGTGCGCGCTGGGCGAGAGGCTGCCCAAAACGTACTGGCCCAGCAGCACCATCTACAACAGCCAAGGCCTGATCCCTTTCTACATGGGGTTCGTACCATGTGAGTAGGGACCCAGCCCCACGGGAGGGGCTCGGAGGGGTGACTGGGGACCTTACCTGAAGCCGCACCACAGGCCCAGGACACGCCATGTGTCCCTGCACCCCCTCACCCCCACTGTGGAAGGGGCTGAAACCCCTTGTACTAAACGCCAGAGACCAGCTGCCTCCAGACCCCCCTGGCCCCTGGAGGGCTCGTGTGGACAGGCGCCCAGCCCCCGTGTGCTCAGCTGTGACAACGCCGCCCCTTGCAGCCATGAGGAACAACTTCGCACTGACGTTTGGCAACAGTACCCGCGAGGCCTATCAGAAGGAACTGGAGAGGAGAAAGCGGACACTATGAAAATGCTTTAATGGTGGTGTCTGTACAGCATGTGACGTCAGGACAGAAGAACAGGTGCACACAGTGAGACATAGCTACCAGAGGACAGGTTGTGAGTGAATAAAGAGTTCTCACAGCTTCCACGCTTCCCAGGATCAGACAGCCCTAGGCCACCTCCTCCTCGGCCTCCTCCTCGAACTCGCCCTCCTCCTCGGCCGTGGCGTCCTGGTACTGCTGGTACTCGGACACGAGGTCGTTCATGTTGCTCTCGGCCTCGGTGAACTCCATCTCGTCCATGCCCTCGCCCGTGTACCAGTGCAGGAAGGCCTTGCGCCGGAACATGGCCGTGAACTGCTCCGAGATGCGCTTGAACAGCTCCTGGATGGCCGTGCTGTTGCCGATGAAGGTGGCCGACATCTTCAGCCCGCGGGGCGGGATGTCGCACACGGCCGTCTTCACGTTGTTGGGGATCCACTCCACGAAGTAGCTGCTGTTCTTGTTCTGCACGTTCAGCATCTGCTCGTCCACCTCCTTCATGGACATGCGGCCCCGGAAGACAGCGGCCACCGTCAGGTAGCGGCCGTGGCGCGGGTCGCAGGCGGCCATCATGTTCTTGGCGTCGAACATCTGCTGGGTGAGCTCGGGCACCGTGAGCGCGCGGTACTGCTGGCTGCCCCGGCTGGTCAGCGGGGCGAAGCCGGGCATGAAGAAGTGCAGGCGCGGGAAGGGCACCATGTTCACGGCCAGCTTGCGCAGGTCCGCGTTCAGCTGGCCCGGGAAGCGCAGGCAGGTGGTGACGCCGCTCATGGTGGCGGACACCAGGTGGTTGAGGTCCCCGTAGGTGGGTGTGGTCAGCTTGAGGGTGCGGAAGCAGATGTCGTAGAGCGCCTCGTTGTCGATGCAGTAGGTCTCGTCCGTGTTTTCCACCAGCTGGTGCACGGAGAGGGTGGCGTTGTAAGGCTCCACCACCGTGTCGGACACCTTGGGCGAAGGCACCACGCTGAAGGTGTTCATGATGCGGTCGGGGTACTCCTCCCGGATCTTGCTGATAAGGAGGGTGCCCATCCCAGACCCAGTCCCCCCACCCAGGGAGTGTGTCAGCTGGAAGCCCTGCAGGCAGTCGCAGCTCTCAGCCTCCTTCCTCACGACGTCCAGAACCGAGTCGACCAGCTCCGCGCCCTCTGTGTAGTGGCCCTTGGCCCAGTTGTTCCCGGCACCGCTCTGACCTGCAAGAGAGGGCAGCCGGTCACTCTGGCCAGCCTGTGGTCACCACTGATGACCACGCTCAGGAGGGCAAACGGCATGCTGTGAAGCGCCACACAGAGCTCACCCCTGCAGGTCAAACAGGTGCACCCCCCGAAGGAAGCCGCAACCTGCCTAGTTAGAAATTAAGTGAGGGGCTGGGCCCAGACGGCTGAACAATAAGCCAGCCCCTCCCACGAGCAGCCCCTGCCAATTCCCAAGGACAGATGAGCCGCCACAGCTCGCTGTGGGGAGATTACATCTGCCGCTGCTTCCCGGCGGGCGGACAGCTGGGCCTTCCTCCCCAAGCCGCTTTATGGGCGAGGAGATTGAGTGACGCGCCAGCGGGAGGAGGCCGCCCCGGCCAGGGGCCCCCGCTTGGGGCTTCAGGTGCACCGCGGAGCATCTGCCCTGCTGTCCGCAGGGCGGTGACCTTGGGCGCCCCTTGACCTTTGAGTCGTCGCGCCCAGCCCCCGCGGGCGGCTCACCGAAAACGAAGTTGTCGGGCCTGAAGATCTGACCGAAGGGCCCGGAGCGCACGGAGTCCATGGTGCCGGGTTCCAGGTCCACCAGCACGGCCCGGGGCACGTACTTGCCACCTGGGGGGAAGGGAGCGCGTCAGCGAGGGGCGGCGGCGGCGGGAGGGCGGCGGGACAGGGGCGCGGGGCCTCACCGGTGGCCTCGTTGTAGTACACGTTGATCCGCTCCAGCTGCAGGTCGCTGTCCCCATGGTAGGTGCCGGTGGGGTCGATGCCGTGCTCGTCGCTGATCACCTCCCAGAACTGCCGAGACGCGGGCGGGCTGAGTCACGCCGGCGCGGCCCGGAGCCGGCCCCGCCCCGGACGGGCGCGGCCCTCGCTCCCCTCCCCCCGCTCCCACGGCCGGCCCGGTCCCCGGGGACCTGCGCCCCGGCCCCCCGGCCCGGCCCGGCCCCCCGACCCCGGCCCCCGGCCCCCGGCCCCGGCCCCGCGCGGGGCCGCAATGCGGGGGCGCCGCCCGGCCGCCCGCCGCCATCTTCCCCTCGCGCCCCGCCCGGCGGGCCCGGCCGCCGAGCGCCCCGGGGGCCCCGCCGCCCACCTTGGCGCCGATCTGGTTGCCGCATTGGCCGGCCTGCAGGTGCACGATCTCCCTCATGGCGGCGGCGGCGCAGGAGGAAACAGGGCAGAGACGGCGGAGGAGCGGGCGCGCAGAATGCTACAACCGACGCTCCGCCAACGCTTATATACCCACCGCGCCCGCCTCCGCTCGCTTCCTATTGGGCGCCAGAAGGAGGCTGCCTAGCTCCCCCGCTTGATTGGCTGAGACTCCGTCGATCAAAACGCTCCGCGCCCGCCCTCCGAACGCCGTTCGCTGTTCATTGGTCCGCCGCGGCCTCCGCTCTCCCTATCAACGTCTCCGCCCGCCGCGCCGCGGGGCTCTGTCCATTGGGTGTTTCAAATGATTGATTTGTCCTCTCATTGGCTGGCTCCGCAGAGCACGCCGAGCGGCCGGCGCGATTGGCTGCGCGGAGCCAGCGTCCTGGTAACCGCCGCAGTGCCGCGGGGCCGCGCCGTGCGTGCGCGCGCGCGCGTGCAGGCTCCGCCGGGCGCCCCGCCGTCTGCGGGGAGCGTCGCCTCCTGCGGGGCCGAGCGCGCCCGGGGCTCGGTGGCCCCGGAGGGACGGCCCCGGTGGCCCGCGCGCCCGCCCCGGTGCAGGTCGGGAGGGAGCGCGTGGGCCGCTGCGCCCGGGCGGGGCTCTGCGCGGCCACCGTGAGCGTGTTGTGGCGACGGCGCTGGCCCCGTGCCCGTCGCCTTGGCACCGCGGCCCCAGCGCACCGAGCTCCGTGGAGACGGGAGGCGCCCAGACCTGCCTGGGCACGGGCGGGCTCCGACCTCTGCTCCCCCCGGCCCTGGTGCCCCAGCCACAGGGCCGCACGCGGGGGCCCTTAGTTGTCACTCTTTGGGGACAGGGGTCTGTCCCCAAAGAAAGAAGAGAAAACGTGAAATTGGGGGAGGCCGGGAGGGCTCAGCGGGTTAAGCGCTCACTGTGCAGCCCCGGGGACCGAGGATCGAATCCCGGCCCCGGCCCAGGCGGACCCACATGCTGAGCTGGGGTGTGCTTCCCGAATGCGGTGAGGCCCCCGGTTCAGTTCAAAAATAAGTAAATTTAAAAAAAAATGGGGAGGCCGGGATGGCTCAGTGTGTTAAGCGCTCACTTTGCAGCCCCGGGGACCAAGGATCGAATCCCGGCCGCGGCCCGTGTGGACCCATGTGCTGAACTGGGAAGCTCCCCCAGTTCAGTTCTCTCTCTGTCTCTCTGTCAAAATAAATAAATAAATATATATGTATTAAGAAAAGTGTACTTGTGTTACATTTTTGTTAACTAACATCTAGAAAAGGACAAATCATAGCCATGGCCACTGGCCTCTCTGGAGTCTGGATTTCTCAGTTAATTCCTTACACTCCTTTGCCCCCAGCACCAGGGTGTTGGTGCGAAACCTCGTTGCTCCTGTCCTCGTAGGAGTGAGCGCTCTGCCCCGTGTAACACGGTACCCGGCTGCGAACGGCATACTGCGGCATCACAGCAGGTTCAGGTGTGCGACGGAGCCGCTGTGGGTAACTGTTGGGACGAGCAGCGGGCTGGGTACAGACGAACCTCTCCATCCCCTGGAGAGCAGCCTGCAACTGGCTCGGGGTTGCCGTCCTGACTGCAGAGGAGTCACCAGCGAAATGCAGGTGAGGCCCATCGGGGCCTCGGGGACCAGCCGCCTCCCCCCCGGAGGGGCCGTGGCCCGTGGGGGACACTGGGCCCCACCTGACCTCTCGGGTCCTCACGGTGCCCTGCAAAGTCGCTATAGCTGAGCTTCCCAGGCCACAGTGGGCCAGGCCCTGGCACTGCAGCAGGGAGGCCACCTGGGCCTGGTAGCACCGAGTTGCCACAAGTTGGGGAGAAAGGGGGCAGCTTAGACTCCCCCTCACCCCCTGCACTGTGCAGAGCCCTGCGGAGGCTGCTCAGTCGGGTGTCCGCCTAAGCCTCACTCCCTGAGGCCGCCGTGGCCAGTGGTTCAGCACGGCACCCCCACTTTACAGGTAACAAAATGGGCTGTGCTGCCTGCCCAGGTGTGAGTTGTTGGCCCTGCCGCTCCTCCTCCCCCGGCAAGGTGGGTGCTGGCTGAGCACAAGGCGGCTGGAGCCTCCCTGTGGTCCTTGGGCCTGAGTCTAAGGGCCGTGGTTGCTGCTGCTGCAGAGCTGGTTGGGGGAGGCCCTGCAGGTCCCCACCCTCAGCCACGGGTGCTCCTGAGGCAGAGCAGGGAGGTGGGCCCAGTGGGGGGCCTGTGGCCTGGTGGGAGGCAAGCCAAGAGGGCACAGGGAAGCCCGAGCAGGGGCCGTGGGAGTGCCAGGCGCCCGGCCCTCCCGCCCCAGCCTGCAGCCACCCACAAGGACGGCTTTGTTTACCGGTGGCCATGGTCCCAGCGGGAGGGTGTGTTACCTCCCAGCTGGGCAGCAGGCAGACAGTCGTTTGTGGCCTCAAAGGACCTGACGGTCAGCCTTTGTGGGCGGCCTCACCCGCCCCGGAAGGAGAGGCGCACGGGGTGCCCTCTCCTCTCCTCTCACTGCCTCCCCCCGGCTCCCCAGGGACCTAGCCAGGCCTGGCCCCTCCTCAGGGGACTTCCATCAGAGGGACCGTGAGGCTGATGTCAGACCTGCGGGTGCGTCCTGAGGTCACATAAATCGGGGGGAACCCAAGCTGGGGGGCAGGAACCTGATCCAAGGGTCCCTCTCTCTCATGAGGCCCCTCCTGGCTCCCAGAACAGAAGCTACTTTCCTTGGTGGACAGGGTGAGCCCAGGCTCTGGGGTCCTGGGAACTGGCTGGAGGACTGGGGTTCACGGTGGGGAGGGGGTGCCTGGCTAGCAACGGGCCCTGGGTCCTCCTGCCCACTCGCACCTCCCATGGCCTCAGGGCAGCATCCCTGACTTGGAGGGCGTCACTGGCTGCAGCAGCAGCTCCATCAAAGCAGGCACCTCGGATCACTGACCCGGGTGGCACTGGGCCCCTCTCGCGCCTGCGTTCCGGGTGGGAGGCCAGATTCACCCGCGTTTCCTGTCCTTGGAGGCCTGGGGGTTCAGGCTGGGGTTGTGAGCAACCCTGAGCTGCAGGGGCAGGAGCCCAGGCTGCTTCCCTCGTGTCTGGTTACCCGCTGGCCAGCGGGCAGGCCTCCCTGTGCGGAAACCCAACGCGCCACCGTGGGGTGGGGCAGGGGGCCTGTGGGGGCCGCAGGTGCCGGCTCCAGGCGAAGGGCACGGTGCTCAGCCCCGTCCTCCCTCCCCGGGCCCCAGAGGCCTCACCGCTAGGGGATGGGGGATGGGGGCTGGCTCTTGCAAGGGCTCCAGGTGCAGGCTGCGGGGGTTGGGAGGTGGGAGGGCCGGCTTCCTGGTACAGGTTTTCCGGGGCTGAGCGGCCCTCGCGGCTTGCAAGGCACAGTCCAGCGTTCCCACGAAACCGAGCGCCAGCTCCCGCCACCCCTGCCCCGGCCGGCCCTGCAGCCTGGAGAGAAGCAGGCGCAGAACGACGGCGGGAGGTGGGGTGCCTTGGGCCCACCTGGTCCCCTCTTCAGTCCCCCACACACACCCTGTCCTGTGCAGTGAAGACACCCCCACATCTGGGTCACAGCTTGGTTTATTGGCAAAGCAGGCTAGCCGGGCGCTCCGGGGGTCCCCCAGGGCGCCCACCCTCACAGCTGCTGGGAGGCCAGGACCTCGGGGTTCTGGTAGCAGTGCGCCTCCTTGGCGGCGGCCTGGGGGTGCCTGCAGGCCCGGCAGGGGCAGCAGCGGCTCAGCAGACGGTCCCAGGGCTGCAGGGAGCGGAGCCAGACGGGCAGCCAGGCCCAGGACCGCAGGGGCCGGGGCAGCCAGGCCGGCCGCCGTCGCTGCAGGACGTTGACCAGCACGACGAGGAGCACCAGCACCGCCAGGGGCCCCCCGACCGCGGCCAGCACCGTGTCCCCCGCCAGGGAGAGCCCAAAGGCGGCCAGCGGCAGCAGCAGAAAGCTGAGCAGCAGGTAGGCGACGGCCACCCAGCGGTAGCGGGCGGTCAGGTCCCCGAAGCGCTTGGCCAGCGGGATGGGCAGCCGCAGGACGGGCACCACGTACCAGAACAGGATGCCAGCCACGTTGAAGAAGAAGTGGATGAGCGCCACCTGCAGGGCGGGACGGCAGGCGGCCTCAGGTGCGGGGTCCCCCGGCTGCTCCCCAGCCCCTGCCTGGGGTCCTGCTCACGGACTGAGACGGGCCACCCGGGACGCAGACCCGGCCAGGTGTGGGCACGCTCCTCCCGCCTGCCCCCCACGCCGGGGCTCGGAGCCCAGCCTGGCACCCTGTGTGGCAACTGCATCGCTGGCAACCGCGGGCTTAGCTGGCCCACGCCTGGTGCCCCGTGGCCGGCTCCTCAGAGGCTCCGGCCTGGCTCTGGGGAGGAGGGCACACCCTCCCCCGTCTGGGGGCTGCTGCACTGGGGGTGCCGCTGTTGCTGAGCACAGTCCGCGGGGTTTCTGGGGGGACAGAGCAGTGGGGGCTCTGCACCAGGAGGGTCTGAGCGCAGGCAGGTGGGAGTGGGGAGAGCCGGGCGGCCCTCCTGCAGACAGCTGCCCTGCCCCTGGCTGGGCACCCAGGCAGCACGGCGGGGGAGGGACCCCCGAGAACAAGCAGGGTGACAGGCCTGGGTTCCGGGCACAGAGCTGAGGGCAGGAAGGGCGCAGAGGCCCCACGGAGCACCCAGACAGGTGGGGAGGGGCCTTCTCAGGAACGTGGCTGGTTGTCCTGTTGGACCTGTTGGTTTAAGGGTCTGGGGGCTGGGGGGACAGTATCCTGGAGGTGGCGGAATAGGGGGGCTGGAGGCAGCCCGAGGCCAGGAGGCCTGGAAGGGACACAGCCCGGAGCCCAGGGTGGGGAGATGGAAGCACAGGGGTCCCCAGCGGGAGGCTGGGGAGGACCTGCCAGAAGGAGAGGAGGAAGGAGAGGGCACCCCAGGACCCCACGAGGTGACGGGAGGAAGCCTGGGGCTGGAGGGTCCCAGACAATGACCTGGGGGTCCCTGGGACCCAAGGGGGAGGGGCTGAGGAATGGGGGCTGGGGGTGGGGGTGGGGCTGGGGGTGGGGCTGGGGGCTGGGGGACCCGATACCTGGATGGCGCTGAGCAGCATGTTTGAGGGGCTGGCCAGGGCTGCCAGCAGGGCGGTGGTGGTGGTGCCGATGTTGGAGCCCAGGAGGAGGGGGTACACCCGCTCCAGGCTGATCACCCCGACCCCTGGAGGAGCCAAAGGTCAGCTTGGGACCCTCAGCCCCGCCCCCTGCCCTCCGGCCCCGCCCCCTGCCCCTGCCCCGCCCATGTACCTAGGGCTCCGCCCGCCCCGCCCGCCCGGGCCCCGCCCCCAGCCCGGGCCCCGCCCCCGGGCCCCGCCCCGGGCCCCCCATGTGCCTTGGGCTCCGCGCCCGCCC
>PVKE010014316.1:22149-35323 GCA_004027555.1 Craseonycteris thonglongyai
CCCCGCGCCCCCGGCCCCGCCCAGCGCCCGGGCCCCGCCCAGCGCCCGGGCCCCGCCCCCAGCCCGGGCCCCGCCCCTGAGCCCCGCCCCGCGCCCCAGGCCCCGCCCCTGTGTCCCGGCCACGCCCACGCCCGGGCCCCGGCCCCGCGACCCCGGCCCCGCCCCGTGCGCCAGCGCCCGGGCCCCGCCCTCTGCCCGGGCCCCGCCCCTGAGCCCCGCCCCGCGCCCCAGGCCCCGCCCCTGGGCCCCGGCCCCGCCCCCGCGCTCACCCAGGAGCGGCACGATGGCGGCGGTGAAGACGCTGCTGCTCTGCAGCACGAAGGTGAGGCCGGCGCCCACCAGGATGGCCAGGTAGCCGGCGAGCCAGCCGAAGGGGAAGGGGAAGTCTGCGGGGGGCAGCCGGTCACCTGCAGCCCCGCGTCCCCGCCGGCCCCCCGGCCCCCGGCCCCCGGGCCCCACGCACCCGCGTTGACCACGGTCCGCACGGCCTGGGCCACGCGGCCGCGCAGCGTGGAGTTGAGCAGCTTGACGATGAGGACCAGGCAGGCGCACAGGACCAGGAGGGAGGCGGCCAGCAGGATGAGGCCCACGGCCAGGTCCGTGAGCATCGTGCCCGCGAACAGGTGGTGGCCTGGAAGGGGGACAGGGCCGTGAGCGGCGGCCCCGCGCGTGGGGGGCGGGCGGCACGGGCGCCGGGCGCTGGGCTCACAGGGCAGCTGCTCGGCGGTGGTGGAGCCGTTCCTCTCGGGGCAGGGACCCGGGGCGGCCGCTCCGCAGTCGCTGCTGTTCCCCGTGGCCTGCGAGGCAGGCGGGGCGGGCTCAGGGCGGGCGGCTCGGGGCAGCCGGGCCGTTGGGAGGCGGGGGTCGCGGGGGGCACCTCACCGTCGGGCCCCTGGTGCCGCACCATCGCCTAATGAGGCTGCCGTTGGTGGCGTTGCCCGTGGCACTGCTGGCGATCACGTCGGGGTCCAGCTGGGGGACAGAGGGGTCCCTGGCACCGAGCGGCCCTCCTCCCGGCCCACCCGGCGCGTCGGCGCGCTGGGGCTCCCGCCGGCCGCCCTCACCTGCACAATGAGGTGCGTGAGCGGCCTCGTCAGCACCTTGAGGATGTCGGGCGCGGGCCCCCCGGGCTTCAGGCTCAGGGCGTTCAGGGCCAGGCTGCTGAGCGTCTCCAGCGGGGCCGCGGCGCTCTCCAGCGGCAGCAGCAGGAGCACGGTGAGCCAGTTGAAGATGCCGTGCACGGCCGACCCGCCGAAGGCCCTGCGGCAGGTGGAGACCCCCGGGGGCAGCCCCGGGGTCAGCGGCCGCTGGGCCCCTCGCCCCCAGCCCGCCCCGCCGCCCACCACTCACCTGCGAAACTCGTCCCGGTCCCCCGACTGTGCCATCGACACGAGGGTGCTGGTGATGGACGTGCCCACGTTGACGCCCATGATGATGGGCACGGAGGCCCGGACCGTCAGCACTGTTGGGGGGGGCCGCGTCAGCCTCCCACGCCCCACCCCCCGCCCCGTCCCGGCAGGAGGGGCACTCACGCTTGGAGGACACCATGCTGACCACGATGGAGGAGGACGTGCTCGAGCTCTGCACGAGGATGGTGACCAGCACGCCGATGACCAGTCCGGCCACGGGGTTGGACAGCACCACGCTGTCCTTGAAGATGTCCCCGGCCACTCTGCCTGCACCCGGGGGGACAGGGGCGCTGAGGCCGCGGCCGCCCGGCCGCCCACCACCCACCCCGGCCGCCCGGCCGGTCGCTCACTGCCCAGCAGCTGGAAGGCAGAGCTGAGGATGTCCAGGGAGCAGATGAAGAGGTAGAGGCAGCCGAGGAGCCCGCAGGCCTTGAGGAAGCCGATGACGACCCGACGCACCCTGCCGGCCACGCTGAGCTCTGAGGACACAGGGCAGGGCTGTCCTCACCAGCCCCCGCCGCCCGGGCCCGGGTGGCCCTTGTGCCCAGCAGGAGGGACCAGGGGCCCCTGGGCGGTGGTCTGCGTGGTGGGCTTTTCCATGAGGCCCATTGGGGACAAAGCCCTCCGTGTGGTCTCTCCTGGGACCCCTCTATGCTCAGACCCTGGGGAGCTGGAGCCCCATTTGACCAGTTCCCTGGCACCTCGAGACCTACCTTTCCACGACTGGCCCGTATCCTTCAGCTGAGGAAGGGCCCAGGGGTCCATGTCCCCTTCTTCCAGAACGGGGGCAGAACTGGCGGTCCCTGCGGGGGTTGTGGTCAGGTGGCGGGGGAAGGACTGGGTCACGGGGGCCTTGGGACGAGGGTCCAGCACAGAACTGGTAGGACCGGGGGCCGTCAGGGTGTCCGGCTCTGACCACAGTTGTCATACAACCCCTCCCCCACCCCAACCTCCAGAGCCGTGGGTTAGGGGCTGAGTGGGGGGCAGGGAGGCAGGCCCGGGCCTGGGACCCCGAGCTCCTGGTACCTGCATTTCCTAGACCCCGGTCCGCCAGGCCAACGGTGTCCAGAGCAGGGGGGTGGACCTGGCCGCCAGTGAGGGAATTCGGCATGGATTTCAGGCAGGGGCAGACCCAGGCCCAAGCCTGGATCTGCTGGGGGGAAGGGCAGATAAGACACCTCCCCACCCCACGGCCCTGCCAGGCCCTGGGGCCCCTAAGCTGAGACCTCGGAACCTCGGATGGACGCTGCCCTCCCTCCCCACCCGCTACGGGCCTTGGTGACGCCCCCCCCTCCATCCACAGGCGGATGGTGGCATTGACCTCACACGGCTGTCAGGCAAGCCCAGTCCAGCTCCAAGGGCAGCGTGGAAGGGGGCCTGGCTGCCCGATGCCCTCGCTGGTCCTGGCTGGAGAACGGCCGGATGGGTGGCCCCGGGCACCGGCCGGGTGTGGAGGTGAGGGCCGCAAGTGGCTGACAGCCGGGAACCCGGGGACATCTCCTATCGGGTGTCACTGGGGTCATGGCATATGGTCCCAGCTTAGACTTTGGCATCTGGTATCAAGCAGTGACGATGTCTCCACTTGATAAGGGCCCCACCCCCAGGGGAGGGGGCAGGGCCAGGGGCTTGGCCACCCCACCCCACCTCAAGGCTCCTTTCTTGGGGGGCAGCGGCTAGAGCTCCCCTGCCCAGCCCCCTCGAACCCCCAGGGCCCAGGTGGCGGCCCTGGGTCACCCCTGTCCTGCTCGTCCGCGGCTGGTGCCTCACCCTGCGAGGCGTCCGGGAAGCCCTGGCCCCATGGGCCCTGGGCCCCTCCTGGTTCTAGAAGCTCCTACCTGCATGGCAGAGAGGGGCACCTGCAGGCAGATGGCTCAGGGCGGGAGCGGCGGCGGGTCAAAGATCCCCTGGGCGCACACATGACCGGCTGTGTGCTGAGCCCCATTAATGTTTACCCAGGAGCTGAGGCCCCCGGGGTACCCATCACGGCCCCAGGACCCGCCTTGTCCAGGCCACACTGTCCCCCTAGGACAGGTGCTCCGGGCGCCGCGCCTGGACGTCCCGTGTGACAGGAGGGGACACGGCCCGCCGGGCACCCAGGGCCGGGCAGCGAGCCCGAGGCCCGGGGACCCCACTGGGAAGTCCATCCGCAGCTCTGCAGCCCTCACTGTGGGCTGCTCATCCCTGCCCTGCCCTGCGTGCAGAGGGCGGAAGCCCTTTTGTGCTCGTTGGGCGGGCGGGGACCACGCCAGCCCCCGAGGTCCTTGCGGCCCCAGCGGTGACAACAGTCCAGGATGTCATACCTCCACCTGCCGGTGGGGGCAGGGCGGGACCCCCCGACCCCGGGACCCCCGGCTGCCCAGCTCCCAAACCCCGGATCCAGGAGACACAGCCGAGCCCCATCCCTGGAGGGGTGCCCTTCCGTGCAGCCAGCCCCCTTCCTGCTCCTGGGGTGCCCAGAGCCAAGCTGGGGCCGGCCCCGCCCCCTGCGCCCCAGGCCTGGTCTCCCAGGGGGGCTGCTGCCCACCAGCCGCTGTGTGTCTGGGGGACTTTGCCCCACGGAAGGAGGAGGGTTCTGAGTGTCCTCTCAGCACATTCTCCTGTCGTGCCCCTTCCTGCCACCAGCACCCAGGGCGGGCGCAGCCCAGCCTCCCGGGGGCTCCGGCGGGACGGCTCCTTGTCTGGTGGGGGTGGAACCCGGGGGGCACCCACAGCCTCCAGCACTTGCCGTGCCCCCTTCGAGGTCTGTGTGGTGGGCCCTGGGAGGCAGAGGGCAGCTGAGGGCCAGGGCAGCGTCCAGCGTGGGGGTGGCCCTGCTGGGCTGTGCAACCTCCGGCAGGTCCCCACCCTCTCTGGGCCTGGAGCTGGCCCGGCGCAGGGGCCTCTGCTTGCGTACTGGTCACAGAGGTGAACTGCCTGCCGGGGGCCCAGGGGGCTCCGGCAGGCCAGCGGCTCCCAGAACCACGGCAGGGACCGTCCCTGCCCCTCAGGCGTGGCCACTGGCCCCCAGACCCTTGTAGGAGCCATTCTCCGAGCTGAGCCGGGCCTGGGGGCTTACAGGCGACTCCAACAGCAGTGCTCCCCACCCCCCGCTCTGCACAGTCGGGGAGCTCAGGCCGGGCCTCCTGGCCAGACATAGCAGGAGGTCCGCGGCCCCCTGCAGCGTCTCACGGTCCCGTGGGCACAGCCCCTGGGCGGGCAGAGCCTCGGTCAGCGGTTCCCCGGAGGGCGTGCCCGGGCTCAGACCTCGGGGCTGCCCAGGGGGGCCCAGCAGAGGCTGCAACAGCCCCAGCAGCACCGGGGCTGCGGGAAGCGGGGCTGGGGGCCCAGGCCGGGGCAGAGCCCGGTGGGCTGTTGCATGACGGTGGTGCCGCCCTTCAGGGGTGCGGGGGGCCGGGGCTCCGCCCGGGGGGGCTCCCGCTCTGCCTTGATGGCCAGGAAGGCGGCCAAGTCCAGGTCCAGCATGGCCACCCCTCCCCGGGGCGTGGGTGTGCTCTGGCGGCACTGCGGGCAGGGGATCCAGCGCTGCTCGTGCGCTGCCGTGTCCAGCCTCCGCACGCACGCCTGGCAGAAGGTGTGTCCGCAGTAGAGGCGGCGGGGCAGGTGGCCCGTGAGGTCGTAGGCTGAGTAGCAGATGATGCAGTCGCCCCGCCGGGTCCCAGCCGCGGTGGCCTCCGGGGAGGCCCGGGGACCCTCCGGCTGCAGCATGCTGGGGGAGGCACGCAGGGGAGCTACAGCCCAGCCCGCCGGCCCCGGTGCCGGCCGGTCCTGCGTGGTCCGGGGCCTGACACCCGGAGCCCACCCCAGAGGACGGGAGCCCAGGCCTCTGCCGGCCTGCAGGGCGATGGAGGCTCCGGGGACCCGCAGGCGCCAGCGTGTGGGCACAGCCTGGGTTCCCGAGGCCCCGGGCTGGTCCGGCCGTTCGATCCCTTCTCCTCGGCCCTCCTGCTCGGCCGCGGGCCCCCACCCACGCCAGCCAGCCTGAGCCCCGGGCCTCTCTTACCTGCATCCGCTCCGCTGGGTGGCTGAGCCCAGCCAGAGGGTGGCCGGGGGTGGGGGGACCCGGGGCGCCCTGCTCTCCCTCCCCGGGGCTCGCATTACTGGCCGAGCGCGAGTCGGCAGGGAGGCAGGTGGTGGCTGCAGGCGGGCGAGCTCCCCTTTCAGCCACAAAGCGTGTGCAACTGGATCCACAGGCACCACCAGGGCGGGAGATAAGGCGCCCCCTCCCGCCCACGCCGCTCCCCTACCACCCCCTGCCCGGCCTGGCTCTGCTCCTCACTGTGCCCCCTCCACCCAGACCCTCCCCCTGGTCCCGCTCTCATGCCGGCCCCCACCTCACGCTGGGAAAGCCTTCTTTCTTTATTTTTGACAGAGAGACAGAGAAGGGGGAGGGCCCAGAGCCGGCTCCTTAGTCGCAGGTCATCAGTTTTCTATATGGTTTCACTCCACAGGTGGGCGCAGGGCTGCGCAGGGCAGGGATCAGCCGGGAGCCCCCCACACAGAGCTCAGCCCGGCGAGAACTGAACTGGGGGCGCACCCCAGCGCAGCACATGGGTCCACGTGGGCCGGGGCCGGGATTCCATCCTCGGTCACCGAGGCTGCAAAGACGAGGGCTCAACTCTCTGAGCCGCCCCGCCTTCCTCTGGAAAAGCTTTCTGTTCTTTTTAAAGATTTATTTTATTGTTTTTGACAGAGAAGGGGGAGGGCCCAGAGCCGTCTCCATAGTTGTCCGTCATCCGTTTTCAACATGGTTTCGTTCCACACAGGTGGGCGGGGGCCGTGCAGGGCGGGAGCTGGGCTGGGGGCTCCCATATAGAAGGCACGGCCCCTCCAGCCGAGGGCCTAACCATGGGGTCAGAACCGAACTGGGGGCCCCCGCATGGGACGCGCACCCCAGTTCAGCATGTGGGTCCACACAGGCCGGGGCCGGGACTCGATCCTCGGTCCCCGGGGCTGCAAAGCGAGCGCTTAGCCCGCTGAGCCGTCCCGGCTGCCCCCAGCTTTCTGGTCTTGACCTGGGTGAACTGCGGTCAGGCCCCCACTAGCTCAGAGCACCTCTGAAGGTGGGTCACAGTGTGAGGGTCCATGCGGCTTTGCGGCAGCGCCTTCATCCCTGCCTGGCTGAGTCTGTTGCGACCCCATTGTGGGGCTGGGGCCAGCCCACTGACTGGGGCATTAAAATGGGGTGTGTCGAGAAGGGTTGGGACAGCGTGAGGACCCCCCGGAGGCCCGCAGCCGGCTAGGAGGAAGCCAGAGGCCACCCTGGTGTACGAAACCTCCTGGCCTGGTCAGACAGGCTTCCGCGTGTGGCCGGGGTGGGGTGAGAACCAGCCACGGGCCAGGAGCCCGGCATGCCTGAGTCCCCGCACAGTCAGGCCAGTGACATGTCCACCCACACCCAGAGACCGGTCCTGCCGTGTGGCCGGTCACCGTGGGTCAGGGGAGGGCCGGCACCAGGACCTGTCCGTCCTGTGAGGCCAGCTCCCCATCCTCCTGTCTCAGCCCGGAAACATCAGGGTGCCCAGCGCTGGCCTCACCGCTGACTCCTCGGCCTGGCATCCTGGCCTTGCCCTGGCGGTGACGCAACGCCGTGCCGTGCTCAGCAGCAGGGCTGCCCACACGCCTCCCGAGCACGTATGCTATGCCGCTTCCACGCCCGGGAGCCGGGCCCAGCGCCTTTCCTGCCCACCTCCTCCAGGAAGCCCCGGGGGCCTGCAGCACGGCCCGGAAAACGCCCCACTGAGGCAGGGCGGTGACTCACATGGGTGAGCAGGGCTCGTCCTGGCTGCCTGAGCTCCCCTCCCAGAACCTGCCAGCACCAGTCCCGCCCCCCGCCCTCCTGCCACCCTGATCCTCCCCTGGAGGCCCTTCTTGATGCCACACGTTCCAGGCACGGCATCCTTCTGCCTGACCCACAGCCTGACCTGTCCCCCCGCTTGCCCGCAGGCCTGGCAGGCGCAGGGGACACATGCCCGCCCCTCCTGTCCAGCAGACTCGGGGCAGACAGGAGTCATGGGGCCGTGGCTTCCTCGTCCCCGCAAGTCCCACAGAGGCCGGGGGCCTGTGGCCCGGCCCAGCCCGGGGTCCCTGCTGAAGGGGCCGCAGCAAAGGATGAGGCGCCTGGATGAAGCTCACTGTGCTTTATTGCCTGGGCCCCGGGCCTGGACGGAGGGCGTCCAGGGTGTCTCGGGGCGGCTCTCACGGGCAGCACCCAGGACTCCTTGTCCAGGGGCCTGAGCTGAGCTGTCGGCCTTCCTGGCAGGTCGGCCGGTGTCCCCGTCTGGGACACGCTGACAGTGGCCCTGGGGCGTCCGCTGGGCTAGGAGACGACGCAGCAGCAGCTGTGGCAGCGGCAGAAGCGGGGGCAGTGGCAGCAGGAGCAGCAGGGGCAGCAGCAGCAGTGGTGGGCGATGTCGTCCCCGCGCCCGATGGGCGGCAGCCCGCTGTAGGTCAGTCCTGCCGGGCGCTGCCCACGGCCGTAGGGGTCGCCCGGCTGCGGCCAGGCAGGCTGGCCCTTGACCATCATGCCCCCCTTGGCCCCCTTGGCCCCCTTGGGCCCTGGAGCCACCGCCATGGGCTGCAGGAGGCGCATGGGCTCCGGGGTGCAGGCGCCCATGGGCAGAGGCTGCGACTCGGAGCAGGAGGGCGCTGTCTCCAGGGGCTGCCCCAGGTCGGGCCGCAGGTGGGCCCGGGGGATGCTGATGTGGGCGTACGGGTTCTTGACGAGCATCTCGTGGGGGTCCATGGCCCGGCCTGGCAGGGGCGGGCAGAGCACACAGCATCGGCGGAGTGGCGGGGAAGGGCGGCCGCCCCAGAGAGCGCCCACCCCAGGGAACGCCAGCGTGTGCCAGGCCTGTGTGTCAGCGTGTGTGTGTGTGTGTGTGGGCGCACGGAGCGGAGGGGCAGTGGGGGCCGCTGTCTCCCAGCCCACCCCCTCCCTGAATGGCAGTGCCCGTGACGGAGCCGGGAATGGGTGTGGGAGGCTGCAGACGCAGCCGAGCTGGTCCTACGGGGGGTCTGGTGCCCGGGAGCCCCTGGGCCCAGCACCCACCTGCAGTGGCGATGGCTGCTGCCTGTCCTCTCGTGCTCTCGGCCAGGTCCCAGCGCCTGTGAGCGGCAGGAGTGGCAGCGCCTTTTCCCTCCTCGGGAGGGGAGGGGCCGTGGGCGGGACTCAAAATCGGGGTTCCCGAGATGCTCAGAGGCTCCCACGCCTCCGGCTCGGTGGCCGGCCACCCTTCTTGCTCGGGTGGGCGGCGGCCGTGCCTGGGCTCTGAGGGGCATTGCCAGCCCGGGTGACTCAGCCTCCGTGCATCCCTGGCACGTCCTGGGCCCTCCAGGGACCTGCCACTCAGCACCACGGAGGGCAAGTGGGGAGCCTGGGTCAGGCCCTGGGGTCCCAGCCTGCGGGTCACTCACAGGCCTCAGGACCCCGGCTTTTGGGGCACAGGGCGGAGGTCCTGGCTGCAGCCACAGCGTGTGCCCCGCAGACGGGCAGACAGGTGTCGGAAAGCATCCACCTGCCGGTTTTAATGAGCTGATAGAGATGGTCTGGTTGACACGCTTTTGCCGAGAAAATGTGCTTTTTCTTACGAGGGGCCACACGCGCGTCACACACAAGGGACGTTTCCAGCTCGCTTCTGAAAGTCTCCCTCTGGTCTCTGGGCCACGAGTCTCTGCCCAGCGACCCCCCCCCAATTCCTTCACCTTTGAACCCTCCCCCACCCCCCTCTGCCAGGTGACACTTAGAACCTGCCGCCGGGTGGCGGTGCATGGGGGTGACAGTGGGTGTGAACACCCGTGAGCGCGACACCGGTGAGACCCGCCCCTGGGGCGACCTGCAGCTGCAGAGTGAGGGGCGCACCCGCACCCCCACCCGTGCGTGGCGCCCGGGGGACCCTCAGGAAGGGCGGGATCAAGTCCAATGTGGCCCGGAGGCCAGGGTGGCACGCGTGGGTCCGGTCGCGAGTTCTACCGATGCAGCACCGGACACGGGGGTAACCGGGCCCGCAGCCCCGACTTGGGGACGAGGGAAGCCCACTGCGCAGGCGCGGCCAGCCCCGCCCACCGCCCCCCAGACTCCGCCCCCCGCCGCGAAGCGGAGACTGGCGCATGCGCGAGACAGGCCGGAGACGGCCCGTGAGAACTTCATTCCCCAGAAGCCTCCGCGCTCGGGGGTTGCCCTTAAGACCCGGCTCGGGGGTCTGCGGGCTTCGGACGGTCCCGAACCCGGCTTGGGCCGCCCCAGCTCGGAACCGCCGGGCTCCGGAGGCGCGGACTCGGACGGGCTCCAGCCGAGACCTCGTCGTCTCTGGGGGCGGGGCCCCGGGCAAGGGGCGGGGCCTCGGGCAGAGGCGGGGCCCCGGGCAATGGGCGGGGCCTCTGGTAGAGGCGGGGCCTCCCAACGTGCGCGCCCCGCGGGTCGCTGGGGGGATGGGCGGAGCCGTGTTGCAGGCTGGGCTCCCAGGTGTCCCCTGGCCCGGGGATGCCTCAGTTTCCCTCCTTCATGCCAGGGCCCCACGCCGATCCCGCCGGGCACCTGCTCTGGCTGGATGGCAGGGGAAACTGAGGCCCAGCCTGAGGTCACAGAGGGCAGCAGAGTCAGGGCCCGTGGTCCCGGGATGCCCAGCGGCCTGGTTTGCCCACGTGGGCGCCCTTGGCGGGGACGCTGACCCCTCTGGACTCTGCTGCCCTGCAGGACCTGGGCCGAGCCTCTGGGCGCAGCCTGGCGGGTACAGAGAGGGGGCTGTGGCCAGAAGGGGCATCGCCCGGCCACCAGGTGCCACGTGGTGGCCGTGGCAGGTCGGGGGGACGGCTCGCTGGGGGCTCCCGCAGCCCCGGTCCCCTGCCCTGTGTCGTTGCCATCGGGTCCTCCGTCCTCCCCGTCACCCGAGGGCTCCCCACAGGCAGAGGGCGCGTGCCAGGGGCGCAGAGAGGCCTGAGGAGGAAGCAGAAAGGAATGGGGCCTGCCCGCCGGGTGGGGTCAGGTCAGGCCTCAGCTATGTGACAGCCGGGCCCGTGCCAACCCGATGGGATGCCGGAGAGGCCACCCCACCCTGGGCAGGTGCCAGTCCTCCGTGGGCCGCCCCACAGCAGCCTGCCTGGCGGCCGGCGGAGCCTTCACATACCTGTCACCCCGCCGCCCTGCCCTGGAGCCTCCTGCCACCAACCCGTCCTCTGAAACCTGGGTGCCCGCCTGCCTGGCCTCTCATGCCCTCCCCGAGCCGGCGGGCGCTGGGCGCACCCGTGAGCTGGGAACCCGAGGGGCTGGACGAGCAGACACTCTGATGCTCTGGGGGTGTCTGCGGGGACCGTTAGCAAGGTGGCCCGAGCGTGGGGCCCCGGGAACCGGCTCTCCTGGGGTCACCTCCCCGCCCTGCCGGTGGCACCGGGAGACCTTGGGCTTTGACAGGCACGTGTGCCATCCAGGGCTGGGGGGGCTCCAGTGGGATCCGCTGCAGCCCCGGCGGCGGTGACCGGGTGGGGCTGCGGGGCCCGGGACCCCGGGCGCCCGGCCCTGTGCGCACCGAGGGGCGGCCGGGAGGCTGGCTCCGCCCCGCGGACCCCGCGCGGGTCCCCAGACGGGGGGTGGCGCTGCGGGCTCGGGCGGCCGCCGCGCGCACTGCGGTCCCCGCGCCTCCGCCGCAGAGCGCGCCCCGCTCCGCACGCACCTGCCGCCGCCGCGGCCGCGCCATCGCCCGGGAGCCGCCGGGAGCCACCGGGCCGCCTTGGAGACACCGTCTGCGGCAGCGCGCGGCTCGGGGACGCCAGGCTGGGGCAGGTGAGTGCGGGCCGGGCGGGCCGGGCGGGCCGGGCGGGCACGGGCCGGGGTCGGGCCTCGGGGGGCGGGCACCGGGGCACAGGCCCCGGGGGCACGAGTCCCGCCAGGGGCCGGGCAGAGGTCGGGCGCCCGGCCTTTTGTGCAGCGCCAGGGTGCGCGTGGGCCCGGGCGCTGCCCTCACGCCGCCTCTCACCTGCAGCTCGGGCCTGATCCGGGCCTCGTCCCCGCCGCCGCCGCTGCCGCCGAGCCCGGGGCCCGGGGCCCCCCGCAGCCAGGGCTCCGGCTAGCTGCCGTCCCTGGGAGCCCAGCCCTGGAGCCATGGGGCCCACCTAGCCCCGGCCTGTCCGGATGTCCCAGGCCTGGGGCTGCTGACCTCGGCTGCAGGGGGAGCCCCCCAAACGCCGCCTCGCCAGCGTCCGCAGCCAGAGACCCTGGGTGAGCCCCTGGGCCAGACCTGCAGCCCAGGGCCGCGTCCTGCAGGCCCCCCGCCCCCGCCGCCGCCCCCCAGGACTGGACCAGAGAAGCCACTGTGGCCACTGGGGGGGGCCCGGCCTCCCCAGCTCTCACCAGTGGCCCCCAGGAATCCTCGGGCCGGCCGGGGTCCCCACCAGGCCTGGCGGGACCAGGATGCTGCCCCCACTCCTCCCCCCCGGCCCCCCCCAACGCCCCCTCCCACCCTAACCCCCAGCCTGGCGGGAGACGGCCGGATGCGGGCTGACCCTGGGCCCGAGGCGGGCAGTGGCTGGCCGGGCCTCCTCATGTCCTGCCTGAAGGGCCCCCACGTCATCTTCAAGATGGAGGCCATGAAGATCGTCCACCCTGAGAAGTTCCCCGAGCTGCAGGCGGCCGCCCCCTGCTTCCCCCCCGCACCCCGGCCCGCCCCGGCCCTGGCACCCAAGCGGGCCTGGCCCTCCGACACCGAGATCATCGTCAACCAGGCCTGTGGGGGGGACATGCCCGCCTTGGAAGGGGCGGCCCGCACCCCACCCCTGCCCCGGCGGCCCCGCAAGGGCAGCGCGGAGCTGGGCTTCCCCCGCGTGGCGCCCGCCGACGAAGTCATCGTGAACCAGTACGTGATGCGGCCGGGCCCCGCGCTGCCGGCGCCCACGGCCGGCGAGCCCCTGGAGTGCCCGACCTGCGGGCACACGTACAACGTCACCCAGCGGCGGCCCCGCGTGCTGTCCTGCCTGCACTCGGTGTGTGAGCAGTGCTTGCAGATCCTCTACGAGTCCTGCCCCAAGTACAAGTTCATCTCCTGCCCCACCTGCCACCGCGAGACTGTGCTCTTCACGGACTACGGCCTGGCCGCTCTGGCCGTCAACACGTCCATCTTGAGCCGCCTGCCGCCCGAGGCGCTGACCGCCCCCTCGGGGGGCCAGTGGGGGGGTGAGCCCGAGGGCAGCTGCTACCAGACCTTCCGGCAGTACTGCGGGGCCGCCTGCACCTGCCACGTGCGGAACCCGCTCTCAGCCTGCTCCATCATGTAGCGCCCGCCGGTCCCCGTGCCGCTGCTTCAGGGCTCCCGCCCTGCCCTGTCCCCTCCGACCCCTCGCCCAACGCAGCTTCCGGCTCCCTCCCCTGTGGCATCGTTGCCACAGCCAACTTTGCCATTAAAACTCTGCCAAAGTTTGCACCGTGTGCCGGGGCTGAAGCCCGCGCCTGCCGCCTGCGCCCAGGCTGGGCCCGGGGGGGAGGCCTAGGACCGCAGCCCCTGTGGGGCGGCCAGCGCGGCTTGGGGTCAGCCTGCCACGCTCGCCGGCCAAGCTGGGCTGGGTGTGCCGTTCAGGGCACTGGGCCCGGCTGTGTGTGCACGTGTGTGTGTGCAGAGCCAGCTGCCCGTGTGCACGGGGCCGGGCTGGGTGCAGGTGTGCAGAATGGGCCCGGCTGTGTGTGCACGTGTGTGTGTGCAGAGCCAGCTGCCCGTGTGCACGGGGCCGGGCTGGGTGCAGGTGTGCAGAATGGGCCCGGCTGTGTGTGCACGTGTGTGTGT